>JASDQU010211696.1:0-18622 GCA_032191745.1 Picea mariana | reverse complement strand
GACATCTTGGTAAATCTTCTGTCCAAGATAAAAGAGTTTGCGTACTCAAGCTGGGGCTCGTGGAGACGACTTCCTTATTGAAAAAGGAAGAGATGACTCCCAGGTTGGGAGGGAGCACTGATATGTATTGATTTATGGACAGTCATTTTTCAGTTCGAAAAATGGTCTAGGATGAGCAGTTTCCTTTCCAGTTCGGAAAGTGGATTGAGATTTCTGACGGACAACGATTTCTCATTGTGGTTAAACATGGGAAATGGTCTTGATTGTTGATGTATCATAGACAACGACTTCTCATTGTGGTTAACATGGGGAGTGGTCTAGGGCAGTCTCTCTTCTTGAGGGTTACTCAAGAAGACTGACCCGCCTCGCCAGACAACGATTTCTCATTGTGGTTAACATGAGGAATGGTCTGTTTTGGAGGTTGGTACAGGACAGTCTTTTCCTCTTGTGGTTAACAGAGGAAATGGTTCGGACAGTCATTCCTTAGGGTTTATACGTTCTCTCCAGGGTGCACTTTGATTAGTGTAGGAGGAATGGCCCAGGGTGGGGAATGGTCCAGGCTCAACAATCAGGAACATGCATTCCTTAGGGTTTATACATTCTCTCCAGGGTGCACTTTGATTAGTGTAGGAAGAATGACCCAGGGTGGGGAATGGTCCAGGTTCAGAAGACATGACATATATTCTTCCTTGCTTGAGAAGAATAGTCCAGATATCTCATTGTTCTACTTTGAGGGTGGATATTCTTTTAGATCTCACAGATGTGAGTGAAAGATTGGCCTAGATGATTCAATTTATATCATAACATTGTTTCTGTGCAGGTTGATATCAGATGATTGTTATGAAGACTGTATGACAGTAAATGTATACTACTGTGGTGGATGTGTTCCACTGTTCGTGACTATACGTTGCTGATCAAGTACTTGCTGATCAAGTACTTGTGTGTTACTTGGTGTGGTAGTGTACCACTGGATTGTAGTTATGTACTACTATGTATAGACACAATTGTGTTCTATTTTGTTTCGATTGCCTTGAAGATTATCAGCAGTATTGGAAATGATTATCAGTTAGATGGATAATCAACGGACAGAGATTTCCCAGACAGAAAATGGTTCAAGCATTTACTCTTCAAGATTATAAGAATGGCTCTTGTATCACTTTGTGGAGTGAGCATCATCTCTGATTACTCAGATAGAGTATCGTTTCGAGAGATGATGCAGCTGATGACATTGATGATGATGATAATGCTCATGATCTAGTCTATACAACTATGTTGATGCTACCAGGTGAATGGTATGTTTTTGTGCTCAAGACCCCATTACCTGTAATACCTCCCTAGCTAGGAGGGAGTGTTGATATTATGGTAGCTGCGGGAAGTATTTACCTCCACGTGTAAATCTGACGAGAATAGAATACTCCAGGAAGCAAGAGAAACCCTAATGAGTTGGCTAATAACCCTAGAAGACTTGTTGGCTCAAGAAGATAATTTATATTAGGTTATTAGCCTCCAAGAGAAGAAGTCAGCTAGAAGAAATAATAATATACTGAACAGACAGATACCCAGAATGAGAAGTCGGCCCTGGCAGTTAGCCAGAATTACTATAAATACAGGAGGCCAATTCTCATTCTGGCAAGCAGTCTCAGAATTGCAGAGCAACACTTGTGCGCACTGCAGTGCCCAGTTTTGTGCACAGGTTTGAGGAGAGCTGCCGGTGCAGTTGGTGCAGCTAGCAGTTATGTTTTGGCTTGGAATATCTCTTGGCTAGGGTTTGGACTATCTGATCAGCTCTTGTTGGTGCGCTATCCTTGGGGAAAGGTGCACTACCCTTTGTTTGGCTATCTAGCCTAGGGTTTGCTTCCGGAGTGATTCTTTGTCAAGGTTAAGGTGCTCGGAGGGTGGCTTCGGCCTATGGCTGGGTGACAATAGTGATATTGTCAATGGTAAAACGAGCACATCCATTATATTCTAACACAAGGAAGAGTGAAGGTTAAAGGAACACACTGGCAAGAGGAGCAACTCAATAATAGAGTTGTCATCAATGACAAAGGGGGAGTTTGTTGAGCATATGTTGTCATTGATGTCAGCATGGTGCACAAGCAAGATGGCGCATGGCGCAAAGTTGGTGCACAGGTAAAGGAAGTGCGCGGAAGGATTCTTTCTACACAAGCAAAGGAAGTGCGCGGAAGGATTCTTTCTACTATACTATCGCAAATCCACTTGAAATGGAACTCCTAGAAGAAATCGTGAAAGGTTGAAAACAAAAGTGCACAGAAGGATTGAAGGACAAAGGGATCAAGTTTCAACGACGCAAAATAAATCACGAAAGTGATTGAGTCTGCCAGGAGTGTGTGCAGAACATGAGGATAACCTATGACATAGTTTAGAAATAAAGTAGACTACCACAAATTCCCTTGTCGACGATTGCAAAGTGAATCGACGGATGTTTGTGCTGTAGCACAACGACGTATGTGCAAAGATCGCAGGGTGACTTGAGCGAAGCGATGAGTGACAGAGTGGATTGCGACGGGATGTGTGAAGGATTGGAGTCACCAGGGCGAGCTCATAATCTGCTGGGGCGACTAGGCGAGTATGCTACAAGGCAAGTGCGACAGGTTGAAGACTTGTGATCTGTATCTTGCGTCCTTATTCTAGCTGTGCAATAGATGCTTTGTAAAGCAGGATGTGAACTACTACGACAATGAATAATTTGGTAAAACAAGAAAGTTTTGGTCTGTTTGAGTTAGTCAAAATGTTCAGAACAAAAGTTTGTCCACATATAACTAACTGGACTTTGATTTGGTCAAAATATGTCCACAATGTAAATGTCGTGTGTCCACATACTTTATTTAGACATAAGTGTAACTGAAATAAGTTTGATCTGGTCAAAATTTGTCCACAATGTAACTGTTATGCATCCACATACAGGAAGGGGAACTCAAACATAAACACTATAAATAAGGACCTGCTTTGTTCGATTGAAGTGTGGATGAAAAGAGAAGAAAAATGACCTGTAACTGTTCAACGAAAGTATCGGATTAATTTGTGTAGAGAAAGTTCTAGTTATGTAAGAATAATTTTAAAGTGAATTTAGGGTGGCAGGGTGGTGCTAGGATGAGTTGAAGCTGACCAAGGATTGGTGTCCTCATTATTTGTGATAGGTTGGTGCATGAGAGGATTGGTGTCCTCATTGTTTGCGACAGGTTGGTCCCTGGGAGGATTGGTGTCCTCATTTGCTACATGTGGGTGCTTGTCAATCTAAATAATTGTAAATTGTAAGTTGGTGTTTGCAAAAGAACATAAAGAAAGATGTTCTGTGGTTTTCAGCCGCATTGGGTTTCCATGTAAAAATTCCAGTGTAATGTGTTTTCTGCGTTGTGATTTTTGTTCTGCATGTATTGCTACTTAAGGAAGCACTTCTAAATGATCTTAATTTGTTGAAAGGAAAGAAAAGTGGAAATCTGATATAATACTGATTCGCCCCACCCTCTCAGTATTACTGTAAGTTATAACAGGGTTAGGACAATTACACATCAAGAATGCAAAAAGGCAGCATTTAAGAGAGGGAGGGTGTACTTTGAGTGGAGAACTTGGAGGGAAACTGAAGAGGCATGACTTCCAAGAGAGAGCTTGACTTGAAGAAAAGAGTTAGCAGCAAGGAGAGGATTGACACACATCCCAAGGAGATTTTCAGTGTTGTTTGCAGTCCTGTACCTTACAGCAGCTTAAGGTGGGATGTACAACATCAAATGCTGTCCGTACAGCTGATATAAAGCACAGAAATAGAGGCAGCAGATGCTTGGCACGATTTTTTAGGTGTTTTACCGAGGGAGGACCATACAGCTGAGTGCTGTACTGTACAGTTAAGTCTGGGCACAAAAATTGAGGTTATGCTTGCTGTATTTCTTCTGTACAAGACCACACAGTTGCACAGAAATCAAGACACCTTGCGTGGGTACAGAAATCGAGGTGTTTTGTGCAGATTTTGTTAGATAAGTGACTGCATTTAATTCTGATAATTTTGCTGCTGTAACTCAGAATTTTTCCGATGAGCTCAGTAAGAAGAAAATCTCCTTAACTGGTTTTCCCCTTGTGGGTTTTTTCCAGGTGCATTACTCAGAAATTTTTGTTGTGCCAAATGTGTTTGAATGTTGTTCACTGTTTGTTTATTTTCTGCGGCTAAGTTTGAGATTGCTTAGTCAATGTATTTCTGCTCTTAAAGTACAGTAGAATGCTGGTATATTTAATGCATTACTGTTGAGTTTATTGGAGGTTGAAATCTGATTTGTGACTAAGTGATTGAGGCCAGATTATTTATTTTTCAACAAAAGGTTGGGGTTAAACAAGTGTTCCAAATCCCTCCTGCTGTCAGTTATCTGTTTACTAAGCTAGATTTGATTTGATTGGCGAGGATGACTTTATTCCTCTTTTTGAAACATAATCAAAACCTGCATTTTTAAGAAAAGGTCTTCTTGTGAATGACTCTTGGCACTGGTTTAATTTGTATTTGCTCAAGTAATATTATTGCGAATGTTGAAAGAAGATGGACTGTACTTAAGTTGTGAAGATATTTGCATTACTCTTTATTAGTTGTTGATTTCTTTACAGTAAGTGGAAAAACTGAATTTGAAAAATGATTTTGGGTGTTAGTAGTTATCCTTTTCTCCAATCTGTGCTGTAGGTTGGTTCCATTGCAGCTGGAGGACGTTATGACAATCTTGTTGGTATGTTTAGTGGGAAGCAAGTTCCTGCAGTAGGTGTGAGCCTTGGGATTGAGAGAGTATTTACAATAATGGAGGAAGAACACAAAAATGTGAGTTACCTTTCTGCCTTGGTTTTCTTAGCAAATAATAAAAACTTTTAGATTACATGCAAAAAGCATCTGGAAGTACATTTGGGGAAACTTTTAGGGATGAAGTATGAACCGGTGATAAAGTAGGTCTTAAGCTATGCCAATATCAAAATCATCACATGCGATTTTCATATCCATATTTTTCCATTCTGGTTGATCCCTTTTTGATGATTCATCCCTTTTTGATGATTCAAGCCTCAAGGACATGAATATATTTCCTTTTTCTATAAAATACCTTTTTCTTAGTTTTGTGATTGTTGTATATTTGGCCTATTTTACAAGAAATGAGAAACACACGATGTGTATAGTATGGGAAAGGGAAATTCTCTGGTTTGCTACAAGTAATATTTTATGGTTGTTTAAGGTTTTCTTAATATATATGCTAAATCGATATCTCTATATTTTTAAAAAAGTGTGAACCATTCAAATTCAAATTTGCAAATAACAGTATTTAAAATCATTCATAATAATACCATAGTGTGTGCACAGGATGGTGTATATAGTTTATATATTCTATTAAATTAAAGCATGTCCTTCAGAAAATGCAGCAAAAACGATAGCCATATGAGATCAACAGAAATAAGCTTAGCTTCTTTGTGCATATAGTTGTCCAAATAATAAAACTTATGCTAGCTTTGATACATCATGTGGTTGTGGCTGGCAGCTGAGACAAATGGTTTGCTTTTCGCTATTGCACCGTGTACTGTTTACTTCATTAAGTTTCTAAGGCAGCCTTCATGTGGTTTGTATGTGTTAGGTTTGTTACCAAGGGTTTGCGATCCTTTGAAGCTCTTACTGTGTTGTATTTATCTTTAGAGCTTGGCTTAGATTTTCTTTTTTCCAGTAGCATGCACTAAAGATTTGAGATGGCTGTACTCAGACACACTCCTGCATTCATTCACATAAGATAAGATAATTTTATTAATGTCTATGAAATGATCACAAAAGTAGGTCAATGGGACTAAAAGATACATCCAGTGCGAATACAATGTGGGAGTGCAAATTCAACTCCAAGGTAATGCTGAAAGCAAGATAAATAAAGCTAAAGAAAACGTTCAGCATAGATAAGTATCAAACTAAACTAATCACTAGGTGTAACCAACACCAAAAGTCAATGGAAGCTAAACACTAGGTGTAACAGGGGGAAATGTGGAAGCACCCCCAAATTTTAGGGAAATGGGGGATGGGGGAACGTCGGGGTCCCTAGCATAGGAGTCCCCATCTCTAAAAATATAAAAATAAAAATAATAATGATAAAATCTCAACAATAAAAATTCATCCCATGCAAATTCATCATTGTGCAATGTAGATAGTAAATAGTAAATAGTAAATAGTAAAATAGTATTAAATTTAATTTTGTAAACGATATAAACATAATTCAAATTCAGTGATGAAATACATTGATTCATAAATCATAAATGAAACAAAAATAGTAAAATATTGATACATTAATTTAAATTCATCATTCATCCTTCTAGAATTCAATTAGTACCAAGCAAAATAGTAGATAATAAAGTCTGAAATAGTAAATTTAAATTACTCAAACTCAAAAATAGTAAAGAGTGACGAGTCGAAGACTTGATCTTAGGTCATCAGTATCTAGAGTCAAGACTCAAAACTGAAAATTAACAATGGACAATGAACATTGAAACTAAAATGAGCATCAAGGAGTCAATGTCATTGATTGGTCCTCTACATCCATCTGCTGCATAAAGTCATCACGACCATTAATGGGAAGGACACTATTTGAGTCAGAGTCACTCTCATGAGTAACCAATGGCACACCAACGAAACCATGCTGCAACTCATCTGGTCCATCCTCCTCATCTATCTGTGCACCATTGTTTGGATTCACATCCCATCGTGTCGTCGGTTCCCTTCAATACTCCGATGTCTTCCTATGCACAAGATGTAGGGCACTGTGCACTGCAACTAGCTTCTTTGCTCTCCTAGAGGCAAGTGTATTCCTCTTGATAAATTGGATGAAGCTATATGTAGCAGTGTTATCAGAAATGGATCGATCATCGAACTGGTTGACCTAAAAAATGTGAGCCGAACTGGAACTGGAAATAAACCGGACCAAAAAATACATAAAATATTCAAACTTTGAACAAAAACATATATATTAATGTGCATCCATATGAATCGAAACCATTATACACAAATATGCAAAGTTTCTCATGTATATATCACGGGTGCATATGACCAAAATAACACAGATTGCAATCCATCTCTGAACCAAAATACATCAACAAAGAGGCTCTAAATGGCCTCTAGAGCCCAAAAAAGTCACGCTACAACAAATAACTATATATCATCAAAATCATTGCCTATATTAGGATTCTCATCATCGGTGTCACCCTCGACCATTAAAATAATATACAAAGGCTTAACATGCCTAATAAGTGATTTTACTTGAGTGGAGGATACATTTTTACTAGGGTCATGACAGAAGAGTTCAACACTCAATGCCACCAACATTGAGGTACATAGAGAGCTTGGTGCCCTTGATTAAATGCCAGTTCCATACCCTCATACATGATATAATCCAGTTGAAACATTGCAATCCTGCCAATATTGAAATCCTGAGAACTGTTAAGTCTGCTGAATTTTGAATGGGACGTAAATTTCTACTTTCTCCATATGAAATCCAACGAGGTTGGAATCACTCTCAAACATCATGAACCAATTAATGGTAATGTTAAAAATTTAAGAAAAAGTCACTTTTACCTAAATAGAAATGAAAGATAAAAAAGGATCAAATGACAAGGTAGACTAAATCTCATCATACAAGATACAAGGGTTCTGGTGGGCTTTGTCGAGGGTTTGATGATTATGGTGACCTAGGGTTTTAGGTTTGATTGCTCGACTCTTGAATCTTCACAATGATTTTTGCCTTAGGTGACTCTGGGTTTGCATCTATGGCTGAGGCAGAGGGAGCACGAGCCACCTCATATTGCAATGTAGTAGCTAGTGACCAGTCTGGTGCTTCTGGTTCGCGACTGCCCTTCGAGCCACTACCCCAGCTGAAGAATCAGATCTATCAAGAGGAACTGAATAAGTGAAAAACGATGGAGGTTGATGTTGAATCTTCCCATCCAAAAGTGACAGTATGGGAACCAGGCAAATACATCCCTCAGGTTTCTATGGCACCAAGGTATGTAGTTAGTTCAATAAGAGTATCTGAGCAAACACAATATATGAAAGATCATGCCCTAATCGACAAGTTCTTAGGCTTATGACCATCAGAATGAGATCTGATCAAGTGGATCAATACCTAGTGGAAACCCAGGGCCATTTTGACCTTCAACTAGGCTCAAAGGGTTTCCTTATTGCCATCTTCCGTAATCTAGAAGATAAGGATCAAATATTTGAGAATGGGCCTTACTTCTTCAACTCTGTCGGCCTTTCCCTTCAGTACTGGATGGAGCGTTTCAACCCTTGAAAAGAGGACTTTACCTATGCCCCGTGGATCAGACTCTACTCGCTTCCTCAATAGTTCTGGCTCGAAGAAATTTTAGTAGGGATTGGTAACACTCTAGGTATCTATGTAAAGACAACAGAGGCTATGCGCCAACGTTGCTATACCTCTTACGCCCAGATCTGTGTGTATATGAATATTTCCAAACCCTTGCCAAGCTCCATAAACATTGAATTTCATGATGAAGAATGGACCCAAACCATAGATTATGAGCATATTCYTTTTAGATGTCGRAAATTCCATGAGCATGGCCATTTGTTCAGGGATTGTCCTCTCAACGCTGCCCAGGGTGTGACAGTGGGAGCCTCAGAAAAACCTAAGGATGGTTTTACTCAAGTGTAAGGAAAGAGGAGGACAAACCAGAAAAAGCCTACCCTTGGTCCTGTTATTGCACAATTTGTAGCAAGGATAAGAGGCTATAAGGTAGAAGGCCAAACTGGCGTAACAGGAACCAATCCCACCCAATGTCACCACAATGGGATGGTTCTTTCTCTTTAGGGAGGTTAGGCCCAGGGGAGACGTCCCTAGTGACCTGGGGTTTTGATGAGGCAAAAGGCTAATAAGACAAGGATAAGATTTCCTCCTCACAAGTCACCACCAAACAGATAATCCCGGCTAAATAACTAATAATAAAGTAAATCCCCAATGAAGAACACCTACTTGGAACAAAGCAACAACAAACTGATATATGCAAGCTACATTTCAATGGGTTAGTACTTCATAAGATTATCTGATAAATATATATAAGCAATTAGCAATAAATGTTGACGAAGTCAATATTTATCAATAACAATGAAAAATATAATACTTCACCAATAAATATTGGAACAATGTGGCATTCAATGTAACCAATCAACAATTTATTTAATTAATGCCTAAACCACCATTCAATTGCTCTTAAAACAAGACATTGTTGCATTAAAGATGAAATAACCAAGGATGACGACAACAATTTAGGGTTAGTAGTTACCTTAGGCTAGGGTTAATGAAATTAGGGTTTTAATTCAAGGTTTGAGTGTGTTGTGATCAAATTCACTTCAACGCTGGAGGACTTTAGATCAGTGCCTTTAGGGTAAAATGGAGTCAAATTAGTGGAGGGCGCAAGGGTTGAAGGAGGATGGCTAGGGACTAGAGGGAAGAGTTCTGAAGTGCTGCTATGACAGGGCCTCAGAATCAAAACCCTAGGGGAGAGAGGCTCACTCCGGTGTTGCTATGGCAAGGCCTCGTGCTCTCACCTCCTTCCTTAGGTCAATTTGGCAAAATGGATAGCTCATTAATGAAGCACAAGATCAAGACAAGAGGGTTTAATGAGGGAGAGTGTCGCTACAACAAGGCTCTTTCATCAAACCCTAAAAGAAAACGGCCCCAAGTGTAGATAACCTAGGCCTGGGGCGTCTTCTTCCTCTTGAACTCTAAATGGTACGACTAGCAAAAGGGAGGAAGAAAAAGGAGTGTAGCTATGGCTAGGCTCTCTTTTTCTTCTTCAATGGCTGAAAATTTATCTATCAGGGGACATGAGACAAGGACCTACTTGTGTGCTTGTCACCTAGGGTTTTGATTCAACAAATTTATAAACATATGCAAGAAAATAAGACTACAACCATTCATTTAAGAAGTTTTGCAGAAAAATACTTACAATTCATCAAGAAATAACCATGCAAACCCTAGTTGTAACACCTTCCTTCAAGAGAAACACCATAAAATGCCAAAAATGTCTTCCTTCATCAAGTGTGCCTCACTAAATCAGCCAAATACCCAAGATAGGGCGCAAAGTTCAGACCTCCTTATGGAATGAATGAGTGATGATCCAAAAAATGAAGTTAAAAATCCCTCATTTATACAATACCATGACCTAATTTTACATTTTAGGTCATGTAAAATGCCGAAAAGGCCAAAATACCAAAATCATACTATTTTACATTAAATTGTCAAATTAAAACCCTAATCAAGCTGAAAAGAGAGTAAAATCCCCTTCTAAGAGAGGCGCTAGCCCCTTCTAGGGCAAATGTAGCCTCCTGGAGCAAGACATTAGCCCTTTTTGGGCTTTTCCAAGCTACCACACGTGCCAACTGCCCTGTCCATTTGCCAACATGCCCATGATGACGTCATAAGCCTCTTGGTGATGTCCTAGGCCATCCAGAGCCAACGTCCCACTGAAAATGGGTTGATCCCCCTAGGTCAAGCTGTGCCGGGGTGCATCTCGTGGAACATCACCTTCTTCTCCGGTGCAAAGCCCTTGATCAACTCTGTCCTATCTCTCACCCCTGATGGGGTCTCAACATCCATCTGGTGGGCTCTTCAGCCCCATGGAGGTCCGAACTGATCAACTCCCCATGTGTACAGGTCCAAATAGTACCTATCCGTCGGGCATGGTTCCGCACATCAAAGGCTACGCCCTCCATGGTCTCATCAGTCACATGGATCATAGCAATGTCAATCACATCTCATCATCAACATTATTAAACATATGCATAAAATCCCTAATACATCAGTTAACAACTCAAAGACGTTACACAAGCCTGCAATACAAGTCTGGAGAAAAGGGCAAGGCATCCTATTGGGCTAGTGTCCGCTGGAAAAGGAAAGTTTCCGAAAGAGATCTCATCCAAGCCATGTAAGCGAGGTGATGTGGTCAGGGGATGTCCAAGCATGTGGGTGCAGTGAGGGCCAAGGATGCAAAAAGGTGTTACCTGTGGGTGCCTTTGTAGAAGGCGAGCTGTACCTGTCATGGATGCATTTTTTCCAAGCCCATTCTTGCCTTTATTCTTTTTTATTCTTTTATTCTTTTTTGCTTTTTGTTCAAGAGCTAATCAGGGGACACTGCCTTGGCATGGTGACCGGAGCTGACAGCGTTACCCACAAGTACTTTCGCAGAAATGAGAAGGCTGGCTCGTGATGAGACCCCCTTTCCCTTGGCCATGCAACCAAGAGTCACTGCCCTGGCATGGTAACCAGCTGGTGGTAATGTCATACTGCTAGGTACCCATGGACCTAATAGGCTGGCTCGTGATGAGACCCCCTATCCTCCGACTAGGTCTTGTTTTATTATTTTTCTGGGTCCCTCTTGTTTCTTGCTAAGAAGCCTTTTATTGCTTTCTCAGGGATCCTTGGGTGAAGCATCTCGAGGTTTTATTCTTAGGCTTTTATCTTTTACCAGCTTGCTTTTACCTTCTGGGCCTTTGGCCCCTTCTTCCCACGAGGTAAGGTGCAGTCCTAAAAATAGGTCAACCCAATGCTCGGACAAGGGGAATGGGATAAGTGAGTGGGAGAGAAGGTGGAACAGTGGTGTTATGATGGGAGGCTTTTCAGAAATCCCCTTAGTGGCAAACCAAAACCTACAAACACAGGCTTGCTAGGGCATCCTGTCAACCCCCCCAAACATGGTCAAGTGGGCAAATGTAAGATCCAAGCAGTCGTTAGAAATAAAAGGAATCAGATGCATATATTTAAAGGTTTTAATGATCAAAAGTGACACATACCATGATATCTGGGCCAATTACCTCATGGAGCAAGAACTATTTCTGATACAGGACCAAGCCGATGGTGATGGATGCTATTGCTGTTGACAAGATAAAGATGATGGAAGAAGAAAAGGTGGGCCCTGCAGGGCCATGCTCAGGTCAATCCTGCTCTCTGTACTCCATGTCTAGGACCTATAGGCCTCGAGACATGATCTCCTAGTTATCCCTAAAAAGTGGGGATAACAAGTCCAACAAAACAACCGTCAACAAGTAACTCACTTGAGATCCTGAACCAGCTTTCGGATTCCCAATCAATTGAAGAGCCTCATTAATATGTAGGTAAGGAGCACACTCATGGTAAAGCAAAAGAGATCTCTGAACCTATCTTGGAGCAGATCACCCTCACTAGGACCAAGGATACTCTTGAAGATGACCAGGTTACAGAGGATGAAGGGGATACAAAAATGGCGTTGGATGAGAAGGAATTAGTTGAAATAGATCTGGAAAGGCTCGAGGAAGCTTATCATAAGCAGGAGTTGCAATCCATCCCCCTGGACAACTCCAAAAAGTTCATAAAGTCTATTTCAATTCCACAACTGGTGCAACCTTAGGATCCAAGGTAGGAAGCTCGAAAATGAACAAAGGAAGGGAAAAGACGAGGAAGAAAATCCACCCAAAAACGCATTCGTGAGGTAGGCAACTATATGATCAATTCTAGGCACATTTAGAAGCTCACATAGGGCTTATTTCAATCTCCCCCCTCCCCCCCCCTTCACTTTTCTCATGAAGATTATCTCATGGAATGTCATAGGTATGAATGGAAGAACCAAGCAAAGGGTGCTTCGAAATAGTATCATGGTAGAGAATCCAAATATCCTATTATTACAAGAAACAAAGTGTGTCGAGGTAACGACCGAAGACACACTTTCTCGGTGTTGGAAGCAAAGTAAATTTGTATATAATGACTCTAGCGGGGCTGTGGGGGGAATTGCAAATATTTGGAACCTCGCAACGATCATGATGGATAATTTTTACTCCACCAAATGGAATATTACTACCCATTATAGGGCCATAGGATCGAGCAAGGAGGGGCTAATCACCAATGCCTATGGGCTGCAGATGTCGCTGGAGAAGGAAGCTTTCCTCAAAAGTCTGTTAGATCTCGAAGGTCTTGTTGGGCACAGACGATGGATCTTAGGAGGGGACTTTAATATTATCCTCTCTCTGGAGGAGAAGCGTGGAGGTATTAGAAGGCTAGATAATGATAGTGAAGGTTTCCAGAAGGTAATTGATGCCCTCCACTTGGTATACATGGATACCATCAATGGAACTCGTTGAACCGACGTTCTGGCACTCATCAAGTTACTTGCAAGCATGACAGGTTCCTCATCTCATAATGTTTAATGATGGATGGTCTTCTTATGGAAGCCAATATCCTTCCACGTTCTGGTTCTGACCATTGGACGATTCAATTAAGGGTGGATCTTGCAAGTTCTCCTTGTTGATGATTACAACTGCGTGAGACATCCTCTAGGACATAGACTGAGTGAGTCGGCATGTGAGAGAGCCCATGAGATGGTCTGTCGTTCCTCTCTGAGACTGAGATGGAAGGCTGTGTACCCCTGTGTGGGGAGGATGCCCATGAGATGGGTGTGTCGTTTGAGATGAAACGATGTGTACCCCTGTGAGGGGTGAAGGTGCCCATATGATGGGTGTATTGTTCTCCTTTGTGTAGGGAGTTGAGATGATGTGGTACTCTAGATGATTCTCTTGCGAGACTCAGTGAGATAGAGATCTGTTGAGTAGGACGTCCCTGTGGCTGAGCACTAATGAGCGTGTGTCCAGATGATTCTCCTGTGAGACTCAGTGAGATGGAGATTTGTTGAGTTGGACGTCTCTGTGGTTGAGCACAGGTGGATGTTCCCCTAGTGGTTGAGCACTAGTGGGTGTGTGAGATCCCTTGCTATATTGTCTAAGAGTTAGATTTACCTGTAACCCTAATTGTGATGTAAAGGGTATAGGTCGACCCCACCATAAAGTGAAGGATAATTAATGTAAAAGATAATTAATATGGTAATTATTAATTATATTCTGAGTTATTGAGGTCGGCCCTGTTGTGCCAATAGACACCACTTTTGATGTGTTCAGTCTAGTATAAATAAAGGTGATTTCTCCATTGAGGAAACACAACACACATGTGATTTTGGAAATTTCAACAAGTACATCTTCTAGGGCTGAAGTGCGCACCTCTCTTGGGCACTAACTTGTTAGTTTTGGAGAGCACCCTTTTGTGTGCTAGCTCTATGGTGTGGGAGGTCTTTCCCTTGAGAATATAGCAAAGGATTGTTGGGTTTTCTTTCCTTGTTGAGAAGGGTTTTCCAGGATATTTCTTGTGTTCTTGTGCATGGTATTTCTTCTTGTGATCTTGGTTATTGCAACAATTGTTAGTGGTGTAGCTGCATTTGTTTATGATTCAAGTAAATACAAAAATTGAAATAAACATCATGCTTGAGCCTAGCATAGTGAAAATTCAACATGGTATCAAAGCATAGGTCTTGAAGAACCCATTGCACAAGCTTCAAGCAAGCCGTCCTCCTCTTTTGCAGAACCGTACAACTCTCCTAGGGTTCCCAAAAAACCTGTACGACCCTTTCCTTTTGGGTGATTTCAACACTTTAAAATTGGACGTTGGGGCTAAAAATTATATAGGAGTGTACAACATCCTTCAACGCACCTCCAACAAGCTTCAGATTGCATTTCTGAGCATTTTGGATTTTTGGCCCTAGGGTTTCTAGGGTTTCGCAATTTTCTGCAGAAAATTCAGATTTAGGGTTTCTGCAGCTCCTTGAAAGAGCTTTTCAGCTCACCAGTGTTCTTCTAAACTTTCAAGGCTTATTGTTGGCAGTCATAAGCCCAACAAAACCTAAGGTGGCTAGCCTAGCCTAGCCGTTAGGTTTTCTAGCCCAGTTGGCAAGGGTTTGTGAAGAATCTAAAATATGATGAACAGAACTATGATGGAAGATAAGCTTGATGGATCAAGCAAATACAGTTCCTGGAAGCCAAGACTTCAGAGAGATGAAGACATCAAAGAACAAGCCTTCTTATTCATTCAACACTTTCAGGTATGGTTCCTACTAATGATGATACTTGGTTAATTGATAGTGGTGCCTCCAAGCACATGACCGGTTTTAGAGATCACCTAACTAATCTTGTTGAGAAAGAGACCAATCTACATGTTGTCCTCGGAGACGATGCTAGATATAATGTGAAAGGGGTTGTAACTTCTACCTTCCAAATAGATTCTGACATGTATCTTCAGTTAAGTGAAGTATTATATGTTCCTGGGATGAAGAGGTACCTTGTCTCCATTTCTTCCTCAAAAGACAAAGGCTACAAGGTTACCTTTTCTGAAGGAAAAGTTCTTGCATGGCACAAGGACTCACATATAAATTCTGCCAGAGTAATTGGTGATCGAGAAAGCAACTTATACAGATTGATCATCAGACCAGTCCAAGCCCTGTTACATGATACTATCAACTTGAGTGAGCTATGGCATAGGAGACTTGCTCACATTCATTCTAGAGCTCTTCCAGCTCTAGGGAAAAAGGTAACAAGCCTTCCAGAGATACAGATTCAACATAAAGGTGTTTGCAGAGGTTGTGCACTGGGCAAGATTGTCAAAGGGTCCTTCTTGAGCAGTGACAATAAATCCAAGGAAATCTTGGACTTGATACATTTAGATGTGTGTGGGCCAATGACTGTTGCCTCCCTGAATGGATATTTGTACTATGTACTCTTCATAGACGATCACTCTCAGAAAACTTGAATTTACTTCCTAAAGACCAAGGATGGAGTCCTTGCAAAATTTCAAGAATTCAAAGCTCAAGTTGAGAACCTGGTCGGAAGAAAGATCAAGGTACTAAGATTAGATAATGGAGGAGAATACACCTCCAAGGATTTCAACAATTTTTGTATTGAAGCAAGGATCAAGAGGGAGTACACAATTCCTTACAACCCTTAGCAAACTGGGGTTGCAAAGAGAAAGAGCATAACCATCATCGAGGCAACCAAAGCGATGATACATGATCGGAGTCTACCTATGACTCTGTGGGCAGAAGCATGCATGACAAAAGTATATGTTCAGAACAGGAGTCCTCACCAGATTTTGAAGAACATAACTCCCAAAGAAGCCTTCACCGGAGTGAAGCCTGAGATTGGACACTTCAGGATATTTGGGTGCCCAGTATATTTTCTTACCCAAGAGAAGAGATCCAAGCTAGACCCTTCAGGGAGAAAGGGTACATTTGCGGGATACAGTGAATCTTCGAAGGCATATCGGATCTACATACTTGGTCAGAGACAGATTGAGGTAAACATAGATGTTACCTTGGAAGAAGAGATAGCCTTTCAAAGATCTAGAGAATCTCAGATGGAGATTGACAGTGAGACAATACCTTCTCCCCCTTCAACAGTTCAGAGGGAGACAACCATTATTCCAGTTGATCCAGTTGTTCTAGTTGACCTAGTTGCTCCAGTTGATATCCCTAGAGATATTGCAGTAGGGCATAAAAAGCCTACTTGGGCTCGACAAACTCTCCAGGAGGCAGAGGGACATGCAACCCCTCAAGGCACATCTCGAGAGAGCAAGAGACCAAATAGATTTTCGAGCTACTTTTCAGCCATGGGCCATATCATTGATTCTAAGCCTTCTTGTCATGGAGAAGCGATAGGTGAGCAAGTATAGCAAGATGCCATGACAAAAGAATACCAGTCCATCTTGAAGAATGATGTATGGGATATTGTTCCGAGACTAGAAGGGAAGTCTTTGGTGACTTCTAAGTGGATCTATAAGATCAAGCATGCAACTGATGGAAGTGTCGAGAAATTCAAAGCGATATTTGTTGCCAGAGGATTCTCACAAGTCGAGGGAGTTGACTATGATGAGACATTTGCTCCTGTACCCCGATACACTTCTATCCTTACTATCATTGCACTAGCTGCATCCATGGGTTGGAAACTACATCAGATGGATGTAAAGACAATTTTTCTCAATGGTGATATTGAGGAAGAAGTTTATATCGAACAACCAGAAGGATTCGTGATACACGATGAGAAATCTCATGTATGCAGGTTGAAGAAAGCCTTGTATGGACTAAATCAAACACCTCATGCTTGGTATGAGAAAATGGATGGATTCTTGATGAGTCTGGGCTTCAACAAGAGTGTTGCTGATCCAAACCTATATTATCATATTGTTGGTAACGAGTGCCTAATCTTTGTCCTATATGTGGATGACTTATTCCTCACCGATTTAGAAAGACTTATTGCTGAATGCAAGCGAACATTGACTTCTGAATTCAAGATGAAGGATCTGGGTATGATGCACTACTTCTTGAGACTAGAAGTATGACAGAGGATTGATGAGATTTTCCTGAGTCAAGGAAAATATACAGTGGAGATATTGAAGAAGTTCGGTATGACAGAGTGCAAATCCATGCCTACATCGATGGTGATGGATTTGAAGAATATGAATGATGCTTTTACTGATTCAGGCAAGATTGATCCACATTTGTACCGATAGCTGATTGGATCATTGATGTATTTGGTTAACACCAAACCTGATATATGCTATGGAGTGAATGTACTTAGTCAGTTCATGAGTCAGCTGAGACAGGCTCAGTGGATAGCAGCGAAGCATGTATTGAGATATCTACGAGACACAATTGGATATGGCTTGAGATATGCCTCTTGTGTAGACTTGAGTTTGCAGGGATATGTCGATGCAGATTGGGTAGGGAGCGCAGTAGACCAGAAGAGCACATATGGTTGTTTTACCTTGGGGTCTTCCATGGTTTCCTGGTACAACAGGAAACAAAGCTTTGTGTTCTTGAGTACCACAGAAGCAAAGTATATAGCTTTAAGTGTGGCAGTCCACGGAGCAGTGTGGCTTCGCAAGCTCCTGACAAATTTATTTGATCATGAGATGGATCCTACTATTATTCATTGTGATAACCAGAGCTGTGTGAAGCTCTCTGAGAACCCGATCGAAACACACTAAGATAAAATATCATTATATCAGAGACATGGTGCAGAGGAAAGCAGTACACGTGCAGTACCTTCCTACACATGATCAGATTGCAGATATCTTCACCAAGCCTCTTGCGAAGACGAAGTTCGAGTACTTCCGTGAGAGATTTGGCCTCGTGGAGAACGCCTCCCTAGCTAAGAGGGAGTGTTGATGATTACAACTGCGTGAGACATCCTCCAGGACATAGATTGAGTGAGTCAGCCTGTGAGAGAGCACATGAGTTGGGTGTGCCCATGAGATGGGTGTGTCGTTCATCTCTGAGATTGAGATGGAACCGTATGTGCCCCTGTGTGGGGAGGATGCCCATGAGATGGGTGTGTCGTTTGAGATGAAACGATATGTACCCCTGTGAGGGGTGGAGTGTTAGAATGTAATGGGTGTACTTGTTTTACCATTGACAATATCACTATTGTCACCCAACCATAGGCCGAAGCCACCCTTCGAGCACCTTAACCTTGACAGAGAATAGCACACCTTTCCCCAAGGATAGCACACCAATAAGAGCTGATCAGATAGTCCAAACCCTAACCAAGAGATAGTCCAAGCCAAACGTGATCTGCTAGCTGCAACAGCTGCAATGGAAGCTCTCCTCTAAACTTGCGCACAAAACTGGGCACTGCAGTGCGCACAGGTGCTGCTCTGCAATTCTGAGACTGCTTGCCAGAATGAAGACTAGCCTCCTGTATTTATACTGATTTTGGCTAACTGCCTGGGCCGACTTCTCATTCTGGGTATCTGTCTGT
>JASDQU010211693.1:4176-17011 GCA_032191745.1 Picea mariana | reverse complement strand
TTATTCCCAAGGCACTTTTGGCGTTCGCGAATGGGAAGGAGCTAATCCTCATTTCTTGAAATCGCGATGAGTGAAATGCCGAGACAACTTAATCTAACGCCACGCGTGCCTCTAGATCTGACGGTTCTGAACTCTCCCGATGATGCCGTGGGCCCAGGTCCTAGACGCTCTCGTCACTTCGCACATCGGGGATATGAGGGAGATGCTCCTTGATATTGTGGGCCCACCTTTGGGTGCTTTTGGTGCTTCGGGGTTCAAGGTTTTGAGATGTACAACGACATAAAACCTTCACCCTTTGAATTCGCGACTGCCAAAAAGCCGATGCGACTTGGTCTCGCGCCACGCATCCTTTGGATAGATGGTTGCTACTCTTCCCTGCATACAATATGGGTGTGATCTATTTGTGCTAATTTTGGTGCAACTCTGCTATCCGTGATTTCCCGCTGGCCGTTGATCTGCTCCTATGGATGAATCTGGACCGTCATCAATATAATTTCTCTCGCTTACTAGCTTGGAAGCTTGAAACAAGATTTTTTCGTGCTGCGCTCGGGCGCTTCTCCTGCGACTTGCAGATTTGAATACTCTTGTGCCCCAGACAAGAAATGTTACTAACAGATATATTATACCTATGCATAGAAAGAATGTTTGGACTAACGAATGGATGCAAGATCCTAGAAAGAAATTGTTGCAGGTTAGCTCATACGATCCTAACACATAGTATAGAAGAGGCTGGGGATTATTTAAAAGAAAGAGAGGATTAACCCTATGTTATAGTTTCAGAAGACCAGGACATCTGGCTAAGGAATGCCCTGGAAAAAGACCTAGTTGTCTTTGCTATAAGGCTCTAGACCATGAAGAGTTGGGTTTCCCTAGAATGATTGCTAAGCTTGAAGGAATGAATCTGAGTCAAGAAAACCCTAAGCCAGATCCATAAACTAAGGCTATAGAAGAACCCTAGAAAGAATCAAAGAAGGCATTACTACAGATGAAAGACACCTTGGATGACCATTGACATGATAGACTATCAGAGATTTTTAAAGACAAGGAGTGCCTTGAAGCAAGAATAGGGGACTTTGACATTGATTATGTTCTGGATGAGGAAACATAGGTGAATATTATGCCAGAGAGAACTTGGGAAGCTATAGGTAGGCCTACTATGATTCATTCATTAGGAGGAATAGGGTTATTCAGAGGAAAATTGGTAAACCTGTGTGGAAGGCTCACTCAAATACCTATGACTGTCAATGGAACTTCGACAAAAGAATATTTTGAGATTATTAAATTTATTGAAGACAGTGCCCCGTTTACCATGTTAATAGGAAAACCTTGGGTTGACAGAGCTCAGTCCAGATGAAAGGAAGAAGAATCCTTGGAGCATAAGATGCAAGACTTAAAAGATTTCATGGCTAGAAGGATCACATAATTGATTGAAGAATAAGAGAACAGATCGAAGCTAGTTGTCACTAGAAACATTGATGTCGAAGCTGTAAGAACATTAGGAGACCCATAGAAGACTGAAGTACTTACTCTAGATAAAGAAGAGGTATTACCCCTGAATCCTAGGAAAAAATCTCAATAGCACGCAGTGACTATGTTAAAAGATGATAAGAATCAAAATGGAAAAGAGACTACCAAGACGAAGCTCACTGGAAAGAAGGCTAGAAAGCTAAGTAAGAAGAGGGATAAGATTGAAAAGTTACAGAAGATTCTAGAGGGAACTTCATAGAAAGAAAATTTGTAGAATTGGAGCTTCGCCGGGATATCAGAACAACAACACATGGCACTTCGCCATGGCGAAGCAATATAACCGTTGGGGCCAATATATCTGTTCGAATTCCGCTCTGAATGGACAGAAAAGCAATAAAGGTTTGTCATCATACTGTTGGACCACACCATAACAGATCAATCAAGAGTTAATAGGGGCTCATAACCGTTGCACACGAACCATTTCTGAGTTGCCTACTTATCCCTTCACGCCATGCATGGAGAACACTTTTGCTAACTGAGAATTTGAAGCCTGTAGACTGAACGAATTGCATACAATGATCATTGTGCCCTTGCTATTATTCTAGTGAAGTGTCTAAGTCCATCGTGACCCCGATAATTTTAATCCCAAGCACGCATGTCTGATGAGCTCACCACAGTTGAAGAATCAGTGACATAATTTCTCCTCGACTTGATGACAGAGAGAGTCATGTCAAAGAGAGGAGTGTCTACAGGTGTACAAGCATCTTTGACGAGAGGATTGCAGGCCTCTTTGTCCACTACTCGATCTGGACCATCCCGACCAACTGATGAGAAACGAACGAAGCACAGAGACGATATTGAGAATGCCAAGATGATTTCAAGCATTTTACCCACTTATCTACCACCTCTGAGTGGCGCAATCAACCGATATAGTGTGCCCAAAGACTTTGAATATGCATTGCTCACTGCGTACCTTCCAAAAGAGGTGTGCACAATTCATGCTGACCAGGATAAGCTCGCAGCATTGAAGTTTAGCGACTTCAACCTCGGCGACAAGAAGGTTTACAGCATGCTCGCCCCGCATAAGTATTTGACAAGAACAAAAGGAAAGAACTCAAATATTACCCCTCGGTCATGGACCCAGAACGTCTCAGAGTCCACCCTTCTGAATGTTATGAAAATTCCACACTTTGGGCGACACCAGGAGGTGAACGCATGCATAAAATTACTGTTGTCTTTCTATCATGGAAGTTATTTGTGGTTGAACCACCACATCACAGTGGATCTAACATTGATCAATCGGATCACAGGGCTAAGCATGCAAGGCCCTGACCCACAGGATTTATACCCCGGAAAGACCGCGGATCACGCTCTTTCTCAGAGGATAAAGGATACTTATGGAGATGTAGAGAAGGGAACACGAGGCTACAAGATAGCCTCTATCTAGAGCAACGCAGTGCGCATAGCCTATCAACTGATCGCAGGGAAATTAGTTCTCAAGAACCGGCCCACCCAAGTAACTAGATTTGTAGTCGACCTCGCAGGGAAGTGCGTGGAGGGCCTACACATGAATTAGGCAAAGTACTTGGTGAACTAGTAAGAATTGGACCATAGGGAAGCGCAATACCTAGGATATGAGTTCCACTTTCGCTGGATTCTCATCTTAATCACGTTCATTGAATGGGAGATGTCGGAAGGTGCAACCTTCCCGGACATCGAGCCCTTTGAACCATTGGCCGCAAAGTTTTGTATGCTGTGGTACTCCAGCCAAATGAACAAGCAGTGGCAATAAAATGTCATCTTCCACACTTATTATACCCAGCTGAAGACCTCTATCCATTATGAGCCTCGTATAACCACAAACACACTCCACAAGTTTATACCCTTAATGAAATTCAGTGTGGACTGCCATTTCATCTATATCACAGCACATGTTGATTAGCATAAACAATAGCTACAGTCATACTATAAGTTGACGGAGGAGGATTTAGACAAAATCACCAAGGAATGGTTAGCTGACGTCCTTGCCCCAACAGACCCCACGGAGCTATCTGATATTGACAGCCCAGAAGCAGTGCACAATACACCTAGACCAAGCAAGACCAAGAAGAATGAAGAATCTCAAGATGTAAGCAGTACCTCAGTGAAGACTGCTTCTATCTCACCTGAGCAAGGAGGTGATGGAACAGAAGTGGAACTGAAGAAAGGCGAGGTTACACTGCTTAGAGACGAGGAGGACCCCTTGAAGAAAAGGAAGGTTTCCCCTCCGAAACCTTCCTCAAGGAAGAAATCGAAAGCAACCAGGACTAAGTTTGAGACCACCCTCACCTCAGATGACTTCGACTTCATCATCACAACACTGAATGATGCTTCGTTGGAGACAAAAGAGAAGCAAGAATCTAAGAAGGAGGAGGTGTCCAATCAGATCAAGGTCAAACTTCAAGAAGTGCAGCAGGCACTACAGTCCAGCCGCATAGTTTCTACTACACCTCTATCAGTAGGAACACCAAAAATAGGATATGAGCCAGCTCAACTCCACTAGATAGATGATACATTTGAAGCTCGCCTTAGACGAGCACAGGAGGAAACAGCGCAAGCCACCCAGGCTTTGGCGCAAGCATAAGAAGACCTTCTAGAGCAGCGCAGTACTGCCGAATGTGAGAAGCTTACTTTGCAAGAGAGGTTCGATGAAAAAAAATCCCAGATGCATAAAGAAAAGGAATAGTTGCTCACAGAGAAACTCAAAGTCAAGGAAATGGTTCACAAATCACTTCTCTCTGTGACAGTCATTGAAGTAAAGGCCGAAGAATGAGTTCCACAATAGGTGGCACAACTCGAAGACGTAATCCAACAATGCATAGCAGACTTGGAGCTCTGCACTGTGCCCAAGACCCCTCAACATGTATGAGACCAAAGGGAAGCCATTGTCCGCAACGCAGTTGACAGATTAAAAGCTCTTGCCTTGGAGTGCAAGAAGTTGAGTAACCAGAGTGCTGAAACATATGAAAACCTCACTGAGAATATTGATTTATAGGCATTGGAGTCTCAGCTCCAAGAAGTGAAACAACATGCAGATACACTACAGGCACAGTTGAAGGCCCTGTCAGCTGTAGACAAAATGAAGAGGTCTCACGAACAACATACAGCTCAGCAGCAGATCCATATGCTTCAAAGAAAAGTGATGGAAGTCACTCAATGACTTCAACCTGTGCAAGATAAGGCATGTCTATTGTTTACAGAGGTTGAGAGCCAAGGAGTAGAGCTAGAACAGGTCGTCCTCACAGCATAACAATGCCTAGAAGGGCTAGTGAAGGACGTAGTGATCTAGGAGTTCATCGAACAAGAGGCCACAACAAAGAAGCAAATTGAATCACCTCAATCCAAGCTTGAGGTGTTTGAGGCAAAATGTTTTAGACCATAGTGACTCGGGATGAGTCATAGGCAAGTGTTGGGGGCCGTTGGCCCTTGACCAAGTTTTGGGAAATTCTTGGTCATGTTGAACGATTTTGGAACTTCGACAGCCTATCAAATATGGAGCACAAGACGAAGTGGAGATCACAGGATATCGACCCCCTTTTGGGCCCCTTTTTGGGTTTTTGGGAATATGTAGCGAGAATGGGATGTTGGCCCATGGGTTTACCCATGATTAGGCCCATTTTATATGTATATATAGATGTCTAGGCCATATAGAGGAAAAGTAGTGAAAACGACATCTATGTGATGTAGGCTAAGTTCCAATGGTTGAATCTGTGTGATCAAGGCTTTGTGCATTTGGTGTAAGACTTGCAGAGATGAGTGCAAGTCCCTGGAAGAGACTGTAGAAGGATTTGTGCTGTAACGTAATGAAGAAGGATCTAGAGATCTGCATAGATCTTATGTCCCTTGCAGAGTAAGGGTTTTGAGGCTCTGTGCTTGTAACCGATTGACTAAAGACAATAAAGAAGAAGATTTGGTGGACGTATCCCCAGGGTGGGGGTGAACCACGTAAACACTGTGTTATGTTCTTTGTGCTTTGTCTTGATGTGTTCATATGTTATATGCTAAGTTCTATGATATCTTTAAGATATATCTGCTTATGCTTAGTGCTACTGATAAGTAGAATGATAGATCTGATATACATGAATATTCTCAGTGCTTGATCTACCAGATATGACATATTTACTTATGATAAGTGCTTGAATACATTAGATCAGTGTTAATGCTACGAAGTTTTGTCTTATAAGAGAAGTGGTTATTGACTATATATTGAGGAACTAACATTGCTAAGTGCTTTATTAAGTAGTACAATCACATATCTTTGTCCCATCTAAAGTTGTAGACACTTGAGTGTTGTAACCACCCCTGCCTCTACCTCGGGTGAAATTTCATTTGCTTCACAGGTGTTGCCGAAAGGGCCAGTAGTTAGGGCTTTGTTGGTGCATTGTTGTAACGTTGAACCCTGGGTCTACCCCTATGCCAACAACTCCCAAATTAGATCAACGGTTAGTGTTAACTTCAGCCTTCGACACTTCGAGCAGTTACTGATATTAGAAACTAGTTTCCCCCAAAGTACATACTCCCAAAGTGATGTAACTTTCTGACGTCACTGTTGACTTGGAACTGGCCAAGTGGCTGCCACATGTCACTTTGATTCATGACTTATAGTACCTGAAATGCCAATTGGACATTGACACTTGTCACCATATGATTGTGCCATGTGTCCTTACTGACGTGTTCTGCCGACATGGATCTCCCAATGTGTGTGCTACGTGTCTTCACTTTGTGACTTTGGAACTTTGGCCTTCAGGTGAATTTACATGTTCTCAACTCATTCTCACCGAAATGGTCAGCACTGAATTTGACCACTATCCTGATCCAACGATCATCATGTATTATCCAGATATGATGGCCCTTCTTTAACTCGAAAAGGATTAACTCAATCCAATGACTATCGGGAATTCGAGTATTCGAGATCTCAGGCATTTTTCCTTGCTTATCCTATCCTTCTACTTTCCTTGATCCAATGGTCATGATATTATCTGAAGTGTTCCTTAGATCATACGACTTGTGTCTACTTTAGGACACTTTGTGGCTTACTATGTCCTTCCACTAAAATTGATCTGATGGTTAATATAAATCCCGAAATGATAATGGACGTCTCATGTGCGTCATCTCTTCTGAGTCTCCTATGCATCATATCTTCTGTGATTTTGGGTTTATACTTGGTTTCCAAATGAACCAAGGATATGTGCATGCTCTGATCTTGTGAAATCTAATATGTTCCCTCTCCTTAGATTTTACGTATATTCCTCTGCACCTCGCATTATGTCTTCTACGTGACTACTCCTCAAAACTATCTCAATGAACAAGATTATTCCTTGAATCCTTTGGAGTTTTCTTGTGGGGATTTTGATCCCGATGGAATTTCTACAATGTGCTCTTCCTTCTGATCTTTGATTAATGTCCTTGCTTATGAGCTTGAATCTCTGCATATTGTTTGACATTTTCATTCTCTCCCTACTGTTTGACATTTTCATTCTCTGCTAAATGTTATATTGTTGACATCAATGACAATTCATCAATGATAACTGATCAATGACAATTCATAATAAAAACTTATCATCACATCAAAATGACATCGACTGTTGAAATCAATGACAACATATCAATGACAATATGTCCAACAATCTCCCCCTTTGTCACCGAGGGAAACACACTAACTTCATACTCAAACTCCCCCTGTTATGATGCTTCTTTCCTCTGAAGTTACTCTCCCCCTTTGACATCAATGTCAAAGGGTTGCTCCCCTTATGATCAACCTTTGTCTATCTTCATGTTGTTGACCAAAATATGAACTTGCGTAACTCCCCCTAAAATCATGCTCTACCTGCCATAATTGAATGACTCCCCCTGTCAATATGCTCTCTCTGCCTCTGACTACTATCCCCCTTTGTTTCTGAAAGGGTAGCTCTTCATGAAAAGATCTATTCCTCTGTCAATTTACTAATTGTTTATCTCAGTCCGTTGGTATATTTGTGTTCAAATAAGTAGTCTTCTTGATACCAACTTGTGATCAAGTCTTTCAAAACTTAATCTAATTACTTTCTTATTTAATAACCAAAATACTCCTCCTGAATTTTTACTAACTTTCCTTTGTCAAATAGAACAAGAGTATGAATCTTACTGATCTTTTTTATCTACTTCTTATCTTCTTTAATATTTCATGGGAATATTAATTGAGGATTGATAACAATTTTGTTACCAATTTTTTTATCAATTGATCTTTGTTGAATGATACTCCTTGAAATTCTCTACTACCTTTATTTTTCCTCTTCTCGTATACTACAACTAACCATAACAATGATTTTTTGTTTGATCACTAATCTATAGATAGTTAAGATTTTCCTAATGTTATTTTTAAAAACTCTTGGCATGATCCTTTGATTTTATAGAAACCAATTTAAATTTTTTTTTGTATTTTCTTTCTTTGGCCAACAAATTATGACTTCATCAGAATTTGATATTGTTTCATATTCTTCTATAGGCACTTCCATTTCTTGATCTTGATCTATTTCATATTGAATTTCACATTCTTTATTAGGACCTTCACCCATCATTTTCTTATTATTAATTTCATCATTTTCAGGTGTAATATCATTTTTCTTGCTTTCTCCTTCAGATTTTCTTCTCCATATCTTTCTATGAGATATTGTTCTTTTTGGATCTTCTCTTTCTAATTGTGTTTTTGGAGATTTGTAATCTCCTTTCTTCTTCCAACTTTTATTAGATTTTCTCATTGTCTTGAATGACTTATTTAAGGATTGACTTTTCGAACTCATGCATCTTTGGGATTTGTGCCCAAACCTATCACAGTTGTAACATCTCATTGTATGAAAAAAAATCATTGTGTGCCCAACAAAATTGCATCTCCAACATCTAATTGAGTTTTTGGATTTTCTTGTATATCTTTTCTCTATTTTCTTGTAGTCCATTTCTTTATGGCCAAAGTTATGATAAGAAAAGAAATAGCCATTGAATGTGTTTCCATTCTTTATTTTATTTTGGCTTGAGATATCTGTCATTTTATTTTTCTTCATTTTTACTTCTATAGCCTCCTTCCTTAACAGATTTCATGGCTTGTAATTGGTTTGTGATTGCACAGTTTCCTTTTGAGAAGGATGATCCTTTCTCATGTTTGTAAATGGTTCTCCACTTGTCACTGTCTTTTTTATTATTTTATCCCAGACCATTTTTTCATCAGTTGATCTTTGGCTCTTCAAAATCTTATCTAGGATAATTGAGCTATTCTGGAAATTGACAATCTTATTTGTCTTTTCATTCATTTTTTTGAGATTGACTATTTCTAACTTCAAGGTGTGACATAATTCTTCCCTTTTACATGATTGCATCCTATGGGATTCTTCATTTTTCTTTGCCTCCTTGAGTCGAATATTTCAATTTGAATTACTGTATTCATTTATCTTCTTAAGGTTGATTATTTATGATTTCAACTTGTGAACACGTTTTTTCCTTTTTAGTCAACTGAATCTTCATGTCTTATTCCACTTCCTTAGCATGTTCAAGTTGATTCTTTAGATTGATGACTATTTCTTCTGTCTCATCCAAGACTTATTTGCATTTAATATTTTTTCATGTGTATTCAATTCTTCCATATATTTTGTTAGATTAGTAAGTTCGATTTTCAATCTTTTGATCTTTTTTTTTTTTTTCTAACTGAATATTTTGCTCATGATATTCATGGTTAGATTGATCTAACTGTTGAAGTAACAACATATCTTTCTGTTGAAGTTTCTCCAACTCTTCTAGAGTGCACATAGTTGTGTACTCAAGATTTTCAAAAGACTCCACAGGAACTTTAATGTGCATATAATTTCTTGGTGCCAAACGAATCTCTCTTATTGCAACTGCAACATCGGTTTTAAGATTATATAATTTTTCTTTAGTGATTATGGAGTTATGCCTCAATTCCTTGATGAGGTTTCCTTCCTCATTTTTTACTGGGGTTTGCATCAAATCCTTCATTTCATTCTAATTAGAAATCTCTTTCTCTATATTATGTTCTTCAATCTGATTGCAATTTTCCTTTTCTTTATCTTGTTCCTTATCTTGATAATAATTCTCTTCTTCTGAGTTTTGTTCTTTATTCTAACAAGAATCCTATTTATCTGAGTTTTGTTACTCACTTTTATAGGATTTATCTTCTTCTTTTGTTTCATTCTAATAACAATTTTCTAGTTGGAGCCATCTTTCTTTATCATATTTGTAGTGCCTCATCTTTTATTTCACTTGGTATGACAATCTATCCTGAATTTCTTTTAAGGCTATTGAATTGTTTCTCCTTACTTCCTTTGAAGTTTGGTTTTTCTCTTTGAATTAGTTAAGTGTCAAGGATTACTTACTACCGAATCCCAAATTCCATACCCTTTTTACTGCATATATCTTTTCATATTTCCCCTCCATGATGAATAATATGTTCTATCAAATAAGGGAGCTTCATTTGTGGAGATAACAATTTTCCACCCATTTCTTCAGAATCTACCTTCTGGTGTTTAAAATGTGTTGAAGGCACTCACTCTGATACCAATTGTTTAAATGAACACTTAACACTGAGAGGGGGGGTGAATCAGTGTCACGAAACTTTGGACAATTTTCCACTTTTCATAAATTAACTGAACAACATATATTTATTTCATTTTCTCAACCAATATATAAAAGAATAAATATTTTATTTATTTATTTAACTTGAATGAATACATAAGATCAACCTTTGAATATCTTCAACTTCAAAAAATTATGAGGGACCCAACTCTCTGTTATAATACCCAGCTTGTAGTTCTCATATCCAACTAAAAAATGAGGAATCCAACCCTCATAATAAGTCCCAACTTGTTGATCTCAGATCCAACTGAGATGTGAGGAATCCAATCCTCATCCAAGTCTCAGCTTGTAAACAAGCACCAACATGATAGAATGAATCTTCATTCAATCCATTATATATAATTATATATACTTCAACAAATTCAATTACACTTTCTTCTCACCATTATTTCTTGTTTATACAGTCTTCCAGCTAGTGTGAATTTGGATCATTGCATATTTTGAAATTGAACCATTGTACCTTTTCATTTAAATGATAATATTAAACTTTAAATAATATCATTTTTCCTTTTATCCTTTATTCATAATGCCCATGATTTAACTCTCTTAATCATGATTGTGTGTCGTTTCTTTTGTCTTCATGAGTTGATCATAGACATGGATCGATTCATTATATCATTCTCCTGCTTCTGCTACATCCTAGGTTCACCAACATATCATATTCAATATTTTTACCGATTCTCTGTATTCTTTTGGTGTCAAATCTTTGTCAAATTACAGAGATGAAATCTCTATGAGGCGCTTCCTTCAAACCATTTTCATATGACCATAGGCGTAGAAACACATGCTTATTAATTTTAGAATTGCCTCTTCTTTTACCCTTATTTCTTTATTCCATACGATCGCAGGCGGTGACCATCTGATTGTGCCACATGTCCTTGCTGACATGGTATACTGACGTGGATCTCCTTATGTGTGTGCTACGTGTCTTCACTTCTTGACTTCAGAACTTCGGCCTTCGGGTGAATTTACATGTTCTCAACTCATTCTCTCCGAAATGGTCAGCACCGAAGTTGACCACTATCCTCATCCAATGGTCATCATGTATTCTCCAGATCCAATGGCCCTTCTTTAACCTGAAAAGGATTAACTCTATCCAATGACTATCGAGAATTTGGGTATTCAGGATCTCAGGCCTTTTTCCTTGCTTATCCTATCCTTCTACTTTCCTTGATCCAATGGTCAGGATATTATCCGAAGTGTTCCTTAGATTAGATGGCTTGCATCAATTTCGGGACACTTTGTGGCTTACTTTGTCCTTCCACTAAACTTGATCTGACGGTCAATATAATTCCCAAAATGATAATGGACGACTCTTGTGAAACATTTCTTATGAGTCTCTTGTGCACCATCTCTTTTGATATTTTGGGTTTATACTTGGTTTCCAACTGAACCAAGGATATGTGCATGCTCTGATATTGTGCAATCTAATACGTTGCCTCTCTTGATATTTTAGGTAGATTCCTCTGCACCTTGCGTTATGTCTTATGCGTGACTACTCCTCAAAACTATCTCAATGAACATGATTCTTCCTTGAATCTTTTGTATTTTTCCCGTGGGGATTTAGATTCCGATGGCATTTCTACAATGCGCTCTTCCTTCTGAGATTTGATTAATGTCCTTGCTTCTGAGCTTGAATCTATGCATATTGTTTGACATTTTCATTCTCTGCTTACTATTTGACATTTTCATTCTCTGCTAACTATTATACTGTTTACATCAATGAAAATTCATCAATGATAACTGGTCAATGAAAATTCATCATAACAATTTATCATCACATCACAATGACATTGACTATTGACATCAATGACAACATATCAATGACAATATGTTCAAAACTTCCTTCAGGATGCACGACCAACTTCAGGATTGAAAGTCTTAATAGTTCCTTCACCCTAATTATGCTTGTCCCTAGTAAGCATTCACACTCAACAATTCAAGTCAAAGATGTCTTCTCTGATACCAACATGATCCAAGATCTTTTCATTGATGTGAATTATTAAAGAATTGCATTGAATGAGCATAACTTGAAGTGCACCATAAACAAGGAATAACTCAATAATGAAGAGACATATTCATTAGATCTGAAAATAAAAACTTGGCAATGGAGTTTGTCCCTCGTGGACTATGTCTCCGCGTCCTGCTGTCAAATGGGTAGGCCATTTTATTAACTTAGCAAGAGAATATGTCAAAATACATAAGTATACCTCATTATGGAGTTAAGCTACAGAATCTTTTCTTAGATCAGAAAAAAAATAGCACCACTAAATTCGTGGCATCGAATTACCCAAAAACAACTGTCTCCACACCTCAATCTGAGTCTGGCACTTTCACGCCCTTGAGAAAATTTGTCTCGATTTTCTTTCCTGCACCTACAATAAAATTCATGGGGAATTTCTCATTTTTTCCCATATGTACGGTCGTGTGTCCCATGGTCAGACCCCCAAACTCTGGAAAAACTTAGTTCTTAAGTAAATTTGGAGGGCAGATATACCAACGGGGCCATTTGGCTTGTTGGTTGGAGGATATATTTAAAGCGCTTTGGTTAGAGGTATTTTTAGGGTCAATCCCACGGACCTCCATTTTAATACATGGCATGTATATATATATATATATATATGTGTGTGTGTGTGTGTGTGTGTGTGTGTGTGTGTGTTGTTTGTTGGGCTTGCTTCTAACTTTGGAGTATGGTTTGGCTTTGCAGGAT
>JASDQU010211692.1:7077-18364 GCA_032191745.1 Picea mariana | reverse complement strand
CCCCGGAAGTTAAAACCTGCTAAAAATAGTAAATTGCCAAAATTGCCATAAAGTTGTTTTGAGCCAGTTGGAAAAGGTGGGTGGCCACCAATATCCACCTAGATCATCTCCCTTGCACCACCCTGGTTTCTCTAGCTGCAACTAGATGGAAGCTACAATTCCCTGTGTTCAAGCACCCACTTGAACCTATGAGGACAACAGTCCTCCCTATCACCTCCCTTCCACCCTGAATTATGAATATGAAATACTGAAACCTATTACAGTGATATAGTGTTCAATAACAGCTTACCAGTCTCATCATTGTTCTGTTGCATTTCGTTGCTCTGTCTGCCTCACTACCTTCCTGCACACCTGAGTTTCGTTGTTTGTTCTTCTGCTTTTTATGCTCTGTGCGCCATGTCCATTCACTGTACAGTTCCTCTTCTGTTCAATTCAGCTGCTGCACTTTCCTCCTTCTTCACACATGAATCACCTTCAACAACAGCAACCACAGCAACTCCAATAGAAACAACAACTGCATCTCTTCTCTGTACCGTGTATATATAGCTTTTGTGCACCTTGTGCTTGCAATATTCACCATTCCTCTACATGCTCACAACGTGCGAATTTCCTCCACATCTCAAGTACTCTTCCTGATCATCATCGTGACTCTTCAGCTTCTCTTGCAGTTCAACCCTTGTGTCTATCATCACTAGGTGTTATGCCGAGATTCCTTTTTCTCTCTGAGAGTTGAGGCTCTTCGTCTTCTCTGTTACAGTCGAGCTCATCCTTTCTGTTTTAGTTACGAGCTCCAACCCTCATCCAACTATCAATTTCCTCCACGAATCATCTTCATTCCACTGGAAAATTCCTTGTAACTCTTCAGCTCCTCTGGAAATCACACAGAAGTCTCTTCGAGTCCTCTAGCAAAGATCATCATTTGTTTTAGCTGTTACACTAAGAAGCGCAAAAGTATCCCTTCGATCTTGTTCAACTTCACCTGAATCGTTGGATTAAGAATAAAGAATCTTGTGCATGTTTCTCCATTTCGTAATTCGGCATTTCGGTATCCCTGTGGTGAAGCTTAGCACCTCTAGCTTCTTCCTCCATCTTCCATTGATGTGCCCAATGGCTGTGACCATGCGCTTATGCAATTCGCGATTTCGCATTTCATGAATCTGGAGATGAGGCATCTCGACTCTCCAAGTCGCGATCCTCGAAACCATGAAATGGAGCTTATCTGAACTAACTCCTTCCCTTCTCGTGACCATCGACGGTGACCATAGCCTGTGCCAAAAGGCGCTTCATATTTCACGAGTTTCCACACCATGCTCCGTTGACTCCAAGTCAGCGAAATTCCAATCGCTTGCCACTTGTCCTATGATTTGATGGTTCAGATCTGATCTTGATTCAGTAGCTCAGATCATATCGCGATTTCACATATCACAATTTTGGCGTTCTTGTGGTTATGTTTCTTTCCTCTCCAAGTCGCAATTCGTGAAACTCTGAAATGGAGTCGGACCAACGGTCTAGATCACACCTTGATCTGATAGCTACGATTAAATCGTGATTTCGCATATCGCTATTTCTAAGATGGAGGTTCTCGTCACTCCAAGTCGTGATAGGCGAAGCTCCAAGATGGAGCTCAGATCGACGGTCCACGTTCTTGGTGATCTGACGGTCCTGATCTTTTCACGATCTCACATCTCGTTGTTCCTTAGATGGAGATTCTCATCACTCCAAGTCATGATAGGCAAGACTTCGAGATGGAGCTCAGATCAATGGTCCTCGTTCTTGGTGATCTGACGGCCCTGATCTTTTCGTGATCTCGCATCTCGCTGATCCTTAAATGGAGATTCTCGTCACTCCAAGTCGTGATAGGCGAAGCTCCGAGATGGAGCTTAGATCAACAGTATAGAACCCTTGGTGATCTGACGGTCCAGATCTTATCGCGATTTTTCCACTTCGCCGTGTAAGTTCTCAACACCTTCAAGTCCCGATCTACGAAACTCCGAAATGGAGTCAGACCAACATAATTCGGCATTTCGCATTTCGCCTCTTCTTGCACTTTAATGAACGTGCAGGTTCTCCCTGATCCAACGATGGTCAGAACTTATGCTCAGATCTGACGCCTGAGATCTATCCTCCTCTTCTACGCGTTCTTCTTTTCTGAATTTATATTTGATGGTCATCGGGGATTCTGAATAAGATCCAACGTTCACTTTTGATCCTCCTCTTTCCTTATCATTGCGATGTTGATCATGCTTATCTTTTCCATCGATGTTCTTTCCATCAATGACAAGATCACTCCCAACTGTAAACCTTCCAAGAATCCTCTACACTATCTCTTCTGAACTTATCAAGCTTGCTCTGCAGCGTCTTCCTCAAATACTTCTGATACGTCTTCTTGTACTCATGCCATCTTCGTTGCTGTACTTGCCATCAATGACAAGAATATGTTTCCTATTAAACATTTGCCAACACCTCTCTGGAGTTGTGGAAATATTAACTGCCTTTCTAGGTCATTCCCTTATTGCTCTACGATATCTTGTGCTTCCTGAAGTAATCATTCAAGAAGATTTCCTGAAAAACCTTTTCTTGATTCCAATGTGCATGCAAGATCTTCTTGATTTCTATCGTGCATCACAAAACTCGAACTGGCGTGCATTGATAAAAATTGAACCGGTGCACATTAGAAAAACTAGAACTGGTGCACATGCTTCATGTCATCTACTTTACAACTACGAGAGTGCACGCAAAAACTGAAATATGCACACAACTTTGTTTGTGCATACATGTGATCTTTACTCAAAACTTTGGGTGCCAATAGACCCCCACCACTATTATTTGGCTCATCCGCAAGCCAATTATCTCATGGAGTGACGGATGCAGGAAATGAGTAATAGCAAATCATCATCAATGTAGGACCAAAGTATCAAACCAAGTTGTTGTTGCAGCTGGGTTTAAGTAAGAGAAAATCATATGTCTAGGTTGTCATTGTAGCTAGACATAGGTATTGGAATGAGTTGAGAATTCCTAAAGGTAAGCGATGGCTTTGGGATTCATTCAAATAGATGCTCAAAATATCTATCTTCAAGGGTTTTAGGAGTGGTGAGTGAGAGATACTTTTTAAGCACACCTTCCATAAATTGACCCCCTAACTAAATCAAGTCTACAACTAGAACTTGGCCCAATGACTCATTGACCCATCAGAAGTAGGTCTTGAGGAAGAAATCCATCGGTGGAGACTGTCGTCATCCTCCTGTCTCATTGAGCTAGTAGTAGAGGACGAAATATGTGGACTTCCAAGCCTGATGGATGTGTACTTCCAAGCGCGATGGCTGTAAGGTGCCCTGAGTTAATATGTGGAAAAAAGACAGAAGATAGACGACGTGGAATACCAAGCCTGATGGATGTAAGGTTCTCTGAGTTAATAAGTGGAAAAAATACTAAAGATAGAATATGTGGACTGCCAAGCCCGATGGATGTAAGGTGCCCCGAGTTAGAAGAGTTTACAGAGGTTGAATATTTGAGGTCTTTCATGGTAGATGGATGTGTGAAGATAAATAATGTAATAGGGTTGGTGCAGTGCACAAAGATTTAGCAAATTAGTGTTGAAGGGTTCTCTGAGTTAGAGGAATTGGAAGGTGTTGAACATTGTATGTGTTTAAGGGTTCGCATTTCCAAAACATGTCCCAAGCTCTAGTGGGTGGGGGAATAATGAAGTAGCTGCACCAACAATTGAGAGTACTCAAATTAAATTGAAAGAAAGAATCATATTATGAAAAGCAACTCCATATGTATAAGTCATGATGAGCAGCTCCATCTTTATATTTTATGGGCCTTCCAATATTTGCATTAATTAACTAATGATCGATTGTTTTTATTTAGTATATGTTCTAAGATTTGTATTCATTAATTAATAATTGATTATCTAGTATGTGTGCATTGCAAGATATACTGCTATATGTCATATGTATTGAATTATAATGGCATTGATTATTATTATTATTTATCAAAATTGTTCGTGATAGGATAATAAATTGAAATAAAATTCAAAGTTTCCTAATTCAAATTAAATTTTTAATATATTTTTTAAACTAGTAGTTTTTAATATATTTTTTAAAACTAGTGAGATATGGATGGGTAAGGATTTGCATCTGATAGTTTAAGGTAACAACAAATCATTTAAACGAAGAAAATATAAAAGAAACGTGGATTAATTTTTATTAATATATTAATGACATTTAAAAATAAATAAATTATAATTTAATATTAATTTCTAAAAAAAATTCCAATTTGATATTAATTTTTTTTTTGACATTAATTTATTATTATTTATATGATCTTTGAACCAATTTAAAAAATGAAATGATAAAAATGATTATATTTAATAATACATGGTAGTGAAAATGAAATGAAATGATTAGTTTTGTTATTCATAGAAAGAATTATATTAATTTGTTTAAGATCTTTTAAGAATAGTTTTATGTGAAATATAATAAAATCAATATTATATACACATTTTAGATATTTATAATTATGTATCAGTTAGATAAATCAGGACGTAAAACCACATAACATTATTAGAGTTTTAAGAAAGTTAATAATTAAAGATAGAAGAGAGAATTGACCTATGCTATTTTTAATGTAAGAGATCTACTAAATAATTTTTTACAACTTCCTCATAAACTAATAAAAATGAAAAGTGCCACAAATATAAATCCCTTAGCATGAACTACTTGAATGTAGAATTTTATATTTTCAAAGTAGATAATATAGATTTAAGTTTTAAGGATTTATGATAATGGAGGTGTAGGGGAGAAATTATCATCTCATTAGTTTCTTTGCAAACTTTAATTTCCTTGCGTTGTCAAGACATATTAACTCTACTTCTGGTTTTCAATGATGAGTCATAAGATGGTAATTGGTGAAATTACCAAGAATTATTTCCATGAGGACACAACATCTTTGGAGGTAGAGATGAGTTCTTGAATGAATTTGTGATTGAAGATACCTATAATAAGGAAGAATTGTAGAGAAAGAGAAGAAGTTTGCATTGATTCTAGTATGGGTTCAAGAAACACTATTGATGGGAAATTTGATGATGATGATTGAGAGATGAAGTTAGGGAATTGATGGTTATTCTAGAGATCCTAGAGAAGACTCCTTTAAATAATTTTGTAGAAGTGAAGAGATTTAAGAAATTTGTAATTCAAACTATGAAAGAAAAACTAGATGATTTGGTAGGAAATGAAGAAAAAGAAAAAGCTTGTGATTTGGGCTATGAAGACCAAATATTATTATAAGGAAGACCTCAAAATATCAAAGAGATAGATTAATAAGGATATATGGGTATTGTCAATGAGGAAGCAAATCCTATCAAGGATGAGAGATCTTTTTGAGTTAAATAAGAAACATTGAAACTAGTAGATCCTATTGAATATAGTTTGGTGATAAAATGCTCTCTTGAGGAAGACTCATATGATGAATATGTGAAATCAATACCAAGTGAATTAGTAGAAAAAATATTGAAACAATAAGTTCCTTTGGGAACCCATGATAAACACAGTGTTTTGTTTGTTTTTTCTACAAGTTTAGATGAAATCAATGGAGATAATGATCTTGAAATTCAAAGAACTAGTTTTCAGATAGAAGTAGAGGATAATGATGAAATACCTAAAATCCTAGACCAAGTGAATGTGTTAGAGTCTAGAGGATATGACATAGAATATAACCTTGAAGGTTATGAAAATAATATCGATGACAAGGAATGTGTTACTATCAAATAATATCCTAGAGTTGTGATTGATCACATAGTTGATGAAGAACCTTATGAAATGGAAAAGGATGACCATATAAAGCAAGGGAGTAATGGAGGCATGAAAAAAATGAATGATGTGCATAGAACTGAGATTGTTTAAAGAATCTTGAAATGTGGAAGACTTGAAATGCAACCTAGAACTAGGGTAAGTAGTGTTGTTGAGTTGTTTGATAAGACAAGCCAGGATAATTGTAAATTTGTTTCCATGACAAAAAGTCAAGATTATATAGACTTGATGCAAGTAAATGAGAATTAATCATATGTGAATGAAGACCAAGATCTACACTAACAACAAAAGCAAGGCATAGAATAAGGTGAAGAATTGTTTCAAATAAAAAGAAACAAGGTTGATAAAAGGTGGATGTATCGTCTAGGTAATTTTAAAATTGGAATTCCTGTCAAGTATTGTGCAAATGAATTCTATGGAAATGAATTTGAGGAATTATTTAAGAAGTGTGGAATAGAAAGGAAAAAGAATACTCCATACACACCTCAACAAAATGGAGTTGCAAAGAGAATTAATAGGATGTTGATGGAAAAGGAAAGGAGCATGCTTAGTGGTGTTGAGCTAGGACAATAATTATGGGTAGAGGCAATGAATACTTCATTTTCTTGGTAAATCAATCACCATCACCAACATTGGTAGACAATACTATGCATTAGGCATGGACTAGTAAAAAACCATCTCCTAAACATCTCATAGTTTTTTGTTGTGATGATTATGTACATGTTCCAAAGGAAAATATGAGTAATTTGGATAATAAAGCTGAAAAATGTATCTTTATTGGTTATAAAGATGGTATCAAAGGTTATAAAATTTGGGACTCGATAATTAAGAAGATTGTTTATAGTTGGGATGTTGTTTTTAAAAGGTTAAAGATGTTCCCAAATAGGAAGCCTTGCCAAGGGAAAAAGAACTAGAGATAATAGAGTTTGAGTTGGAGGATGAAGAATTTGACTCAATGGAAGAAGAAGAGTCGCATACCCCATTCTTTAGGAGAGTGATTCAAGAAAGAAGGAAACTAGAAAGGTATATTCCACCTAATTTGTGTTCTAGTTTTTCTTTATCTATTACTGATGATGATTCCATAATTGTTAGGGAGGCAATGGATTCATAGGATAGTAAACTCTGGAAGAAGGCCACGGTTGAAGAAATGGTTACCTCAGATAAGAATGAGCCTTGAGGTTTGGGATCTAGTTGAGTTTCCAACTAGAAGAAAACCCATTGGTAGAAAATGAATGTTTAACAAGAGGTTGAATTAAGGAGGTAAATAACAAAAGTACAAAGCTTTCTTAGTAGCGAAGGGATATTCCTAGGTGGAGGGAATAGATTTTGGTGAAATTTTTTCTCATGTTTCTAAATTAACTTCTCTTATATTTATTTTGTCTATTTTTGTTATTTTTTTATCTTGAAGTACAACAAATGGATGTGAAGAAAACATTCCTACATGGGGATCTTGAAAAATAAATCTACATGAAACAACCATAATGTTTTGTAAAGAAGGGAAATAAATAGTTAGGTTGCAAGATAAAAAAAAAAAAGTCCCTTTATGGGTTAAAAAATCTCGAAGAATGTGGTATCAAAATTTTGATACTTATATATTGGAATTGGTTTCTCAAGAAGCAAATTTGATCATTATGTGCATTCCAAGCTTCTAGTTGGTAATCATTTTATTTATGTGGTCTTGTATGTTGATGATATGTTGTTGACAGGAATCAAAACAGAAATCATCAAGGATGTCAAAACTCAGTTGTCTTCTAAATTTGATATGAAATACATGGGTGATACAAATTTTATTTTGGTCATGGAAATTAAAAGAGATTGAGAAAATATGAAACTCTGGTTGAATCAAAGGAAATATGTTGAGACAATATTGTAGAGGTTTAATATGTAGGAATGTAAAATCGTCTAGGTCCCTATTCTTGTAGGTGTAAAGTTATCTACAGATTAGTGTCCCAAGACACATGAAGAGGAAGAGGAAATGTCTTTTGTTCCCTATGCTAGTTCTATTGGTAGTTTGATGTATGCAATGGTTTGTACTAGATCTGACATTTCCTATACAGTGGAAGTTTTGAGCAGGTATATGTCAAAACCAAAGAAGGAGCATTTGATATTTTTAAAGAGGGTTTTCGGGTTATTTGTGTGGCCCTACAGATTATGAAACTTGCTACAAAGGAAGACCTGAAACACATAGAGTGTTAGATGTACATGGATTTGTTGATGTAGAATAGGTCAGAGATCTGGATCACAAAAGATGTACATGTGGTTATGTGTTTAACCTATTTGGAGAAGTAATTAGTTGGATGAGCAAGAGACAGACTATATTTGTTCTCTCAACTATAGAATTCAAATACATGGTAGTCACCCATGCAAGTAAGGAAGTTGTATTAGGTTTGTAAAAAAAGTTGTAAGGATAGATTTTGACAGTTACAATGTAATGTTTCTGGAAAATAACCTTATCATTCTAAAATGAAGCATATTGATGTTCAATACCACTTTGTGAGAGACATGGTTGAAGACAAGAAGGTTTTATTGGTGAACATTGTCACTCTAAATATTATTGTAGACTCATTGATGAATTCTATTAGTACTGAATAGTTCTCTTAGTGTAGAGAAGAAATAGGAATTATTTCCTTGAATTGTTGATATTATAAAATATGCGCCCCCTGCTTGCAAAGAAAACAAAAATTGGGAGAATGATGGGCATGTGTTATATTATTTGCATGGTTAAGTCCACATGATGGGGGGGTGGATAGTCCTCCCTTTCCTAGGGGCTTGGGGAAGGAACCCCCAAAAAAGAAAAAAAAATGGGTTGTTTTTAGCTTGTTTTATGTTTTTCGGTCCATTGTAATCTAATATCGATGAAGGGATTATGGTTGTAATCTAATTAAAGTTAATGGATTAGGATTTTGGCTGTTGTGGGATACCTAAATATTTTATTATGTATATTCAAGTTAATACAACGAAGAAGATAGAGATGTGGCTCTAAGTTTTGCTAGTTTTCCTAGTTAAGGTTTCTAGGGTGAATCTCTGTGCAATGTGTGTATGCCATTGTTGCTCTTTTATTTTACTTAAGAATATGTGATCTGAATCTTAGGGAGGATTATATTCTAATTTCAGATGTATAAGCCATATATGCATATTGTTATGTAAAAGGGAACTTGATAGATATGTAATTGACGGAGCCAAACCTAATCAAAATTGACTCCGTCCAAAAGAAACCTTACAAAAAGGATATAGGGAGAGAGTGAAGGTTGGGAAGGAGAGGTACCAAAATTGGCCTCATTTCATGTAATGGTTCTTCTTAATTGAGGGTTTTTTTTTCTTGTTTTGCAGGGTGTCCATGGTATTCACGGAGGTTCCATGGCCTCTACAACAACCCAGGATTCTCTACAAAACCTTGGCATCCTTTGTGGCCCTCGACTCTCACCCGAGAGACCCGGGTTCAAGTCTAGTTGGTCAGAATACTCAACTCTCAGTCGAGAGACCTAGGATCGAGTCCTGGCAATGGAACCATTTGTTGGACATATGGGTTGACCCAGGTTCTATTCTCAATAGGTTTCCAACAAAACCCTCAAACTATCAACCCTCCTAGTAAACCAAAAGGTAACGATGCACAAAGAATGCATAATGAAGTTTCACCTGAGATACATTTATGGGGGAATGCAATACTCATGGGTTTGCAGTCTAGGAAGGGATTGGGACTATATTTTTATCCGTTGTCTCATGCATTAACATTAGTATTCATTCATCTACTTATAGAATTCATTCATTAATCAACTATGCATGCATGTAACATTAATCAACTTAACCATTCATTCTTAACTGAAACAAAACATTAAAAGAAAACATTCATAACACATAAAACACAAGGATTTTACTGTGGTTCACCCCCCTAGGCTACATCCACAAAGATCTGTCTCTTCTACTCTTTTATTCATTTCTCTGCAAAATCTGTGTTGTGTGCATTACATCTTTAGGCTTACAATAAAAAAGGAGGGTAAGTACCCTCTGTGAGGAAGACTAGACCACACCAGGCTCCACAACTTGTGACCTAACCCTCAAAAGTTATCTTATTCAACTCAATAACAATAACAAAAACCAAATCCCCATCCTAGACCTCCTAGGTATTTATTTATACTTCTTTACTTGGCTTATAGCCATTACATTATTTTCCAAAACCCTAACCCTAGCATGGTTAGGCCTTATCTGCATGCGCGCCACGTTGCTTTTCCTCCTTCTTCATGCCTATGTTTCCTTCTTTTTCTGCATGTTTCTTTTCTGCCACCTATGGCGCATGCTCCAAAAATAGATCTTCCTCTCCAAAAATAGGTTTGCGCCCAAAATAGACTTTCTTTCGAAAATAGGCCTGCGCCAACAACTTGGTTCTCTCATATTGAATTTTATTGTATATTCATTCAACATTTTACAACTTAAAAATATACATACAACTTCTAGAAGTTTGGGAGACCTCATCCATCCATTTCTCACCTTACCCACAACTCTATGGCCATCATAGGAGTGCAATCATGGATTGATTACATGGAATCTATATTTTGTAAACTTTATGCAGGTTCTAGGACCTTTACAAAGCGTATAAAAGGGAAAAATATAGTTCATTTTAAAGGATTCTCTGTTAGCTCAAATGAGGTTTTACAAAATTTCATTTTGTTTCCCGGTTTGTGAGATATGATTGATTTAAGCACCAAAGGTATGTAAAATAGTGAGGTCACACATCCCTTGAGTTTTAGGTAGAGTTTTATCATTCCACATGATACAACAAAGAAAGTATCTTATACCAATGGAAATATCTCTTCAATACCTCAAATGGGTCTTCAATAGAAATGGATTTCATTACCTGCATCAAAAGATATGAACAAAAGTGCAACCAGAGGTCCGCCGCCATGAAAATAGGGTTTTTTCATTCCAATTTTTATTTTTTTGATTTATTAAATCCTATTGTAATTTTTTTTACCCATGTAAAATACCCCATAAATCATAATAGACATTAACAACAAATCTTCCATTTCCAACCTGATTATGGGTCATCCACAAACCTGCGGTTGTGAGTTAACCACAAAAAACCCTTCTCTTCATTGACACTCAACACATTGTAATCATGATGACACCATGAACATAATGGGGTCTCTTTTTTTAGCATGGGTGAAATGATGGGGAGCATCATTTTCTAAGGGGGGAGAATTGATCTGAATATTATGGGGGATTATAGTCTAAGTTTGGATGTATAAGTCATATATTCATATTTTTATGTAAAAGTAAACTTGATAGATATGTAATTGACAGAGTCAAACCTAATCAAAATTGACTTCATCCAAAAGAAACCTTATAAAAAGGATATAGGGAGAGAGTGAAGGTTGGGAAGGAGAGGTCCCGAAATTGGCCTCATTTCATGTAATGGTTCTTCTTAATGGAATCCTTCTTCTCCAAATCTCTCTCTCTCTCTCTCTCTCTCTCTCTCTCTC
>JASDQU010211690.1:3555-14712 GCA_032191745.1 Picea mariana | reverse complement strand
AAGGGAAGTAATGACTTCCAAAGGTAGCTACATCTTCCAAATGTAAAGGGAGGGATAAACCTCCAAGAGGAATATACAGTACTCCAATATCAAGAGAGCATTTAACTCTCCATCCTTTCCCCTTCCTTCCACCCAAAAACAAGTTATAGAGAGAATGGTAGACTTTGTTCAATTCTAGTTTATTCAGGAGACCGAACTTGCACAGAATGCCCCATGCTCAATTTTTAACATCATATTTTGAAACTCGCACACAAGAAACTAAAGTATGTACTATTTCCAATGCAAATTTTTCCACTTCATTTGGATTCTCTATGAAGAAGTTATGATTGTTTTACCCGGAACACCTGTTTATTTACTAGCTTCAGGACTGGTCAAAAACCTTATCTTCCACAGAGTGTATCTCCATAATTATAGTGAATCAAGAGATTAAAGTTTTACCATAGGTACCTTGATATGTCTTCTCAATACCATAGCAATTTAACCATCTGAATCGTTCTAGAAAAAAAATTATAGCAAAAATGGTAAGATGACCTTAAAATAATATACCTTAGAACACATCACCAAAACACTTCATCCTCCCTTGAAATCCAGCCTTCTTTACTTCTGATATCCTTTGAAATTCGACTTGTGTATCAAATGAATGTATAGTGATATTTATTTATACCATTTATGTCACTTCCTTTTAACATTAGGGCTGACCTGACAATTTCTTATTTTGTAATTATTTTCTTTAATTATCTTTAGGGCCTATATGTACTACCTTCTTCAATTCACTTTGTCATATTCAAAATTCATTTCTCCTCAACCATGAGGATCCACGTGACGTGCCACATACCACCGGAAACAACATGATGTATACTATCCATCCATGGGTCTTGTATCTACATGTGCATTTTCCTTCATGTCCAAATAACTTCATCAATCTTGCGGTCCAAAACCCATGACTAGGGTTGAGATCAATGACAACAACCAATCTTCCAACAAAAAATCCATATAGATTCGATGCATGTAGAAAGTTTAATTGTTTCATATTATACTAAGGCCCTGCATAATAACATATCCATATGGGTTAAAAGGTCCAAAAATAACACGTTGTTAGAAGCCTTTGAGGAGGAAATTCAAATTGAGAAATATATACTGAGCTTAAAAGATAATCTTGGTAGTGAAGCTGGAACAATGTCATCCCCAAAGAAGAAAATAGAAATTCTCACTAGGCCTCCTCAAAAAAAAAATCAACAAGAAACTTTAGACTTGGAGAGCTTGCAGAAATCTTTCCAACAATTGTCCAATCAAGTCGTTGACTTGAAAATATCGGCCAAGGAGGTGACTACAAGAAAAGGAAGTTTCAAACCTCCTTTTAGAAAGCCTTTCCCTCCAAACCGGCCATACTTGACCACTGAAGGTTTAAATTTTGAAAGTTTATAGTATGCTTTGAAAACGATATTAGAAGCGCATGACAATTTTGTTTATGTTCCTCCTGAAAATTTTGATGATACAGTTGAGGAAGAGGTACTAGAAGAGGAAGAATCATCTTCTTATATTTTCGGGCACTTGTCAGGCAGTATTTTCCAAGAAAAATTTGAAACTGTTCACCCCTACAATACTAGGAGTAAAATACAAAACAAGCCTTCACCAGAAACAAGTAAAAATGTGTTTCCAAAACAAACAAAGAAAACTGAAATTAGAAAAAACTTAGCTGCCCCAGTTTTAGAGTATGATTTAATTGAAGATCTGAAAAAAATAAGGGCAAATATTTTTGTTTTTGAACTGTTGAAATTTCCTCTTATTTTGCAGAAAATGCTTCAAAGCATCGCTAAAAACAGTAAAAAGAATGATGTTAGTAGAAAAAAATCAGAAGAAATTGATTCAAACGCAACTAAAAATGTCCCAACTAAAAAGACATCTGAACATCAAGACAAAAGGGACTTAGTAGAAAAAATTGTAGCAAACCTAGATAACACTGTTTCAGGGACATTAATAAAAATTTAGCAGAATTCTGTTGTTTCCACACGGAAAAATGTCTCCCCTTTTTTATTAACTTTAAAAGTTTTTAATAGGAATGTACATAATTGTATGGTTGAATCCATTGCATCATCAAATGTGATGCCTTTGTTTGTATGCTAGAAAATTAATGCAGAAGTAAAACCTTCTGATCTTAAAATGATTCAGCTAGATCGAATGAATGTTAAGGTGATCGATGAGCTTAAGAATGTGTTGATCATATTATCATCCAATCCTAAAGTTCATAAGATAATTGATATTATCGTTGTTGATATTACTGAAGTTTATGGTTTGTTTTTAAGCAGATATTGGTCAGAACCGGTGCACGATTATTTTTCTATAGATTGGTCTCACTTGTGGCTACCAGAAAATGGAAAACCCAACAAAATTAGAATAAACAAATAACGTTATCTTAAGCATACCGTGACAAATCTGAACGATCCAAATGAGCCTTTCGTTACCTTTGCGAATTTGATTGAAACGAAGGGAATGAATACCTTTTTCGGTAATTTCATGACCGAAATTTCCTCTGTTACTGATATAGGACAACAATCTAAAGTTACATCCTATACTCAGGTACCATGTTTTCCAAATACACCAAGTACTACTAATGATGCACAAATCTGGTCCCTATATTTCGATGGATCCAAATCCCGTGAAGAAGCAGGTGCTGACTGTGTGCTCATCAATCCTACAGGTAATAGAACATTTATTGCTTGTTGATTAGAGTTTGAATTCACTAACAACATAGCCAAGTAGGAAGGACTTCTGCAGGGACTTAGGAAAGCATTGGACATGGATGTGAAAAATTTGATAGTATTCGATGATTCAAAAATCATGGTCAAACAGGTAAGAAATGCAATACATTGTTTGTCTCCACATTTGAAGAGTTATAAAATTGAGGTATGGAGTTTAATGCATAAATTTTTAGCATTTAATATAAATTCTATTCCTAGGATGAGTAATTCAGAAGCTGATCTACTAGCCAATGTTTCTTCTAAATTGTTGCCCACTGAAGGTCTTTCTCCTAATGCTTTTTCAATCGAATTGTTATTCAAGACATCGATTCTAGATAAAATTACGAATTGGAGAGTATTCAATGATGATCAACAAATCATTAACTTTATTCATATGGAGGACACCTTCCAAGATGCAGTTATTGATTAAGGCACTCATGATGAGAATCTCTGAGACTTCACGATAATATCTGATCCCCGATCTCCTGAATCAACATCTGAGATGGTAAACTCTATCCCCAGATCTGTTGTGAGATTAGAGAAATTTTATGACTTGCATGACAAGTTTAGAGGGGCAGTCAATTAAAACTAACAGTTCCTCTTTAATCTATGAAACTATTAATTTAGGAACAAGAGATAATCCTCAAAATATTAATTTGGGAAAGGGATGTTCTGAGCAAGAAAGAGCCGCTTTCATAAAATTATTTAAATAATTTAAAGATGTATTTGCTTAGACATACGATGACATGAAAAATTTCGATCCAAACATCATACAACATGTAATCCCTATGAAACCCCAGACTCAACCTTTTCAACATAAATTGAGGAAAATGCATCCTAAATTGGAACCTACCGTTAAAAAGCAACTGAATAAGTCACTAAATGCAAAGATAATTTTTTCGGTTAGGCATACCCAATGGGTGTCTAACTTAGTCCCTGTAAGGAAGAAAAGTGGTGAAATTCGACTTTGTGTCAATTTTCGAAATCTAAACGGAGCGTCTGATAAAGACAACTAGCTTGTTCCCCCAATGGTACAAATTCTACAACAAGTGTCTAGATTCGAAAGACTATCTTTGTTAGATGGTTTTTTGGGATACAACCAGGTCCTTATGTCTCCATCAGACCAGCTTAAAACCACCTTTCGTACCCCATGGGGCACTTACGCCTACAAGAAACTTCCTTTTGGACTGATAAATGTCGACGCCACCTTCTAGAGAGCAATGGATATTTCTTTCTGTGGCCTCATTAACCAGTCATTTGTGGGCTATCTTGATGATTTCACTGTCTTTTCTAAAAAAAAGAAAGATCACTTGTCTCACCTTAGGGCTGCCTTGGAACGATGCCACGAGTTCGGCATATCACTCAATCCTAAGAAATCGATCTTTGTAGTAGAGCAAGGCAAACCGCTTGGGTTCATAGTATCTAAGGATGGAATGATTATTGACCCTGAAAGAACCCAATCCATTGCTAAACTTCCCCCTCCTTCTTCCAAAAAGGCCATGCAATCCTTTTTGGGTAAGTTTAATTTTGTCAGAAGATTTGTCCTGAGTTTCTTAGAAATGGTTAGACCATTACAAAATCTAGTTTAAAAGGATGTTTTATATCGATGGGGACCTCAAGAAAGTCAGGATTTCGATTCAATTAGAAAATCAATGATAGAATCTCCTTCCTTGATGAGTCTCGATTTTTCTCAAGATTTCACACTTTACACTTTCGCATCTGACAGATCTTATGCTATTGTTCTTACACAGAAAAATGCTGAAAGCAATGAGATACTCATTTCCTTCATGATCTCTTCTTTTAAAGGAGCATAACTTAATTACCCAACAGTAGATGAGTGTTAGATCAATAGACATATGTTGTTTTTAAAGTAGTGAAACACTTTCGGTCTTACCTGTTGAAATCCAGAACCAACGTGATTGTTCCTTACCCCACTATAAGAAACTTGTTATTCTAAAAAGAGTTGGGTGAGAAAAGGGAAAATTGGATGACATCACTATAGGAATATGAACTTGAAATACTCCTACCCAAATTGTTAGAGGTCAAGGCCTGTGTGAACTAGTGGCTAATTCAGTTGAGGAACAAGAAATTCAAATAAACACATCAACTGTTAATCAACATGACCAAAAACAGATCGGTTGTGCACAAGTTACACCCCATTCTTGGTATGAGAACATTAGATTCTATTTTACACATGTATTTGCTCCCCACAATCTTGATACCAAAAACAAAAGAGCACTTAGGCTTAAATCCACATCTTTCTAGTTAATCAATGATATATTATTTCTAAAGAACTTTGATGGTGTTTTTCTGCGTTGTTTAGAAAAGGAGGAGTCTAAAAGAGTGTTGGTTGAACTTAATGCCAGTGAGTTCGGTGGTCACTTTGGTTGATATACCACTGCCCAAAATGTGCTAAGGGTTGGATACTATTGGCCTACCCTGTTTAAATATGCCCATACACTGTCTCACAAATGTGTAATCTGCCAAAAGGTTGTAGGACGGGTGAAAAAGGCGGCTTTTCCTTTGCAACATGTTACTGTAGATGCACCTTTTCAACAATAGGGCCTAGAAATAATTGGACCAATCAATCCACCCTCCTTGCAACAACACAAGTACATCCTCATAACAACAGACTATTTTACAAGATGGTTTGAATGTTTACCTTTAAAAGTGGTCAACACCAATCAGGTAGTGTCTTTTTTGAACTCCCATATCATCAATCAATTCAGAATACTTGAATGGTTGGTTTTTGACAACACCTCTTATTTTTTGTCCCTTGATATGAATGTTTTCGCTGTGGAAAAAGGGATTAAACTGAAGTATTCTACCAGCTACTACCCTCAAGGGAATGGTCTAGCAGAATCGACAAATAAGAATTTAATCAAGATTATAAAAAGGATAGTTTCAAAAAACCACAAGAATTGGCACAATGCACTGTACAATGCACTTTGGGCTGATTGGGTAACTCCAAAAGATTCTGTTGGTAATTTTCCCTTCTTCCTCGTTTACGGAAGAGAATCCATCCTCCCTCCACATGTCTTACTTCCTTCTCTGCAATTATCATAGAAAGTTCAAGAAGAAGAGTGTCCGCCTCTAGAAAATTGGATAAATGTTTTATTAAAACTAGAAGAGGTGAGAACACAAGATAAACATAAATTGGATCAGCACCAACAAATTGTGAAGAGATGGTTTGATGAAAATTCTTCTTCTGATAGGAATTTTGATGTTGGGGATTTGGTTCTCAAGTGGGACAAATCCCACGAGGGTAAGGGGGAACATACCAAGTTCCAAAACCTGTGGCTGGGACCATTTGTAATTTATGAAAAATTGGGTCCTAGCTTTTTTCATCTGTATAACTTGGAGGGACAGTTGGACACTTTCCCAGTGAATGTCTAGGATCTCAAGAGGTATTTCACTTGATGATTTCTGATCCACCCTTTGTAAATATTTTTAATTTTCTTTTTCTGTTTTTGATTTTGGTTATTTTCATTTTTCTTGATTTTGATTTGTTTTCTAAAATGATTATGTCTGAATCACCATTGATTTATTGAAGGGAATCATAATTCTTAATCATTATCAGCAATTAGTAATATTTCGAGCACATGAATAGTAAATTATAAACTCATATCAGTAGAGGAAAGTTTCCATCTAATCATTGTTTCTGGTTTCTCATTAAAATCATAGGAAGATGCGATTATCCTTAATAAACTTCTAAAGTTGCCCCTGCCTTAATGAGGACAACTCAATTGCACTTTCCCATCCTAGTGATGGTTTCTTAATGAAAACCTAATTGTCCAAATCATGATGAAGGTCATCAGAACAGAAAAAATATTCTTAAATGATCGATCTTTTCATTTATAGATCATGAGATTTTCAGTATCACCTCACTCTCTTGAATATCATGAAGTTATGGAAATTATAAAAAAAAAATTAGAGATTTGAAAGAACTTTTATGTGTGGGAAGTGTTTGCAAACTCGTCGGGACACTGAACAGGTCTATTGGCAGTAGGTAAATTCACTCATGATACCAAGGAAACTTCATCAGGGTACTGAATAGGCCTACTCGCAGTGAAGCAATGTCGAGTTTAAGAAGATCCTCAAGTATGTTTTTTGATTTGATCAAGTATGAATATGTTTTTATCATGAATGGATGACTCTTGGACATTATAGAGGTGTTGGAGTGGGTTAAATGATATCCCTACCAAGGCTATAGATGCCTGCTGGCAGCAGTGGCCCTGTCAACGGTATTGAAGTCACCTGCATAAACATCGCTACACCTGTGATAAAAACAAGATACCAAATTACAAATTTTTGACATAAATGCATCCAATGATATATATGTACTATTTTATGAGTTATTATCAAAACACTTGATCTGTCGTTAATTGTCTCTCAAATTTATTTCATCTGTGCCCCTGATAAAAATGGTTGGTGATGCAGAGATAACTGCTTCGCCCAGCGTGTCGCCATTGTTGGCAGCCACCAATTAATATTATGTCAATTTTATCATGATTAAAAGTCATCACAAAGAGACGAAATCCTTTATGTAGCTGCCTCCTCAATATATTTATAAATGATTTTGTCTTCTAGCGTAGAGGTGATTTATTGGGCTAACTTATTTTATGAGTTTTTTTCGTTTTAGATTTCATTTGTTTTGTTTAAATTTCATGACTGCAAGAATGAAATTCAAACGAAAAATTCGCTTGGTAATCATTCTGGAGCCTGTGTTTTTTCTTCTATTCTTTTACCTACGAGATTACATTTTGAGGGAACCTATATGTGTTACTAAGTTTAAATTTCATAAGCTCATTGATTAATTGACTGCCACATATTATGGAGAATATGGTTTGATTAGTTCTATGGTTGATTGTATGTTCTGATTATTTGATATCCATAATCGCGCTGCAACTTTGGGTTAACAATTGATATATGCTCTTTGCTCTATCAGTCATATCGTTGTCATGTCACTTGGTACAGGTCTGATGAACCCACATATACACCTCATCCTATTGTCCTGTACATTTAATGACCCACATTCATTGTTTGAATTGGCATTTGATAGTGGTTGAGGGTTTGATATTCATTATGTGTAATGGCTCACATGTCTACATGCCCTCTAGTTTTCTGTCTCCCCAAACTTAAGTTATCAAGCATGACAATCTCCAAACTTTGTAGGTATCGGGCCGTTTTAGTTTTCACATACCTCTCCTTGCTACTTGTTTATTGGAAGTCGAAGCCTCCCTCCCATGATATCTACTGTATCTATTTGACAGTGACCATGGACCCTGTGGTTTGAATCGAACCTAATGGCTATCAGGCCCTTCTTTCCCACGACGATGCCATAAATTATTTACAGGCTCACGGTTGGGATTTTCTTCATTCGGAAATTCAAAGGTTACAACCTTATGGTCGCACAGGAATTTTCTCAAACATTTGATGGGTTGAGAGCCAAAGTCATGGATGTGAAATTGGAGGTCACAAAAGAATATATAGCCCGAGAGACAAGACTCCCACAGGAAGGAAAAAAGTGGTTCAAAAATGCTAAACTGGAAGGCATTCCATGGAGCTTGTCCATGGTCTCTCGCAAATCTACCTTCTGCCCTAAAGGTATTCCTATTACCCTCCTGAAACCTCAATGGCATGGCCTTATTTTGATTCTGAAACAGTTTATAACATTCGAAGACAGGTATGGTTTGGTACTTTTATACCACATCCAACTGTTGATGTTGTTCCTAGGGTTTAAACTAAACATACCCTTCTACTTGTTGATGAACCTATATAAAATGTCAAAAAGTTATAAGAGACAGAGCTTGAACCCTTTGTCAATCCTCTTTCATCACGAGATTATAAGGATTATGTTGGTATCACACCTGTCTCAAATTGGGGACACTTGGGAAAGATTCCTGAGTCGAAACAATTTTTCCCAACCCGAGTGCACAGTGAACTCACCTTTAAATGAAAACCCCAATTCTGATAATCCTGTGACTGAGAGTCAAGATTTTGATTCACATAATGACTATGAAATTAATGAACTAGTTTCTGTTGCTTTGCAAACCCCCCTAGGTAAAAAACCACGATGTATTTTTACACCTAGAAAATCATTAGAAGAGGTAGTGGATGTTTTAAAAGATAAGGTTTCTTCTGATCTTGTTAATGAACTGAATTAGGGTTTTAATGACAAACCTTCTATTAAGAAAATTCATAAGAGTAAGAAACATGATAACTCAGATTTTAGTTTTATGAACAAGAGAGCAGACCGATTGATATCTAGGAGTCTGCGAAATCGAAAGCATGATCATTTGAGCTCTATCTCAATGATCAAGGTCAATGATCACTCCTTAGACGATGAGATCAATGATTTCCTTGCACTAGAAGATCCGGATAATCAGTGTCTCGGGAACAAAACTACTGGTCAAGTCGAGCAATATGACTTTGTCTCTAGACTACCTCCATTTTTGAAAGGCCAAGAGGGCTTTGATGGAATTATCCATGACTTGAAACAAGCCACGGGAAGAGCCGAAGCATCCATTGCTGAGTATGCTCAAACTCGGCCTGCTATAGCACCAATACATTGTGACAATTGCTTAGACAGGGTATAGCACTATTATAGGGACATACCATATTTACAGGCATAATTAAAACATCTGGATGTTCACAATTCTCTACTTGAACGAGAAAATAAAGAGTTGAAGGCATGTGCAGATCGGGCAAGTAAAAGGCCCAAGAGATCTGGTAATATAATCATCAAACATGCAACCAACTTCAATGTAATCATTAATTCACAACTATTCAACCTTTCACTGTTTAATTTCTAAAATGGTAAAAGTTGCTTTTGATTTTATTTCATTTTATTCTGTTATGAAAATCAAATAGGAAGATTTAATTTTGATTTTGTTTGTTAATATAAGACTAGCTACAAAATCTCATGATTCTGTAGCCAGTCTATTTCTAAATGTTAGTTGGCATTATTTTTCTGAATATCAATTTTGTTTTGTTATCTATAGGAAAATGATGATTATGGTGCTATTTACATGGAGAAACTATCTTGGATCATGCATTGTATAGTTCTTTAGTTTATTTATTTTTCATAAAACTTTGTTATTATGTAATAAATTTTGACAAACCAACTCCTACAGGAATGGTTTCCTGTTGTACTATTTTTGTAAAACAATCTATTTTTTGGGGATTGCACTCTATCTTGCATGATAAGAGTTTGTTAATACAAAACTAGTTTAAATAATGATCACTGTTAGTAGTGAAGAAAACGTTTGCTGGGATACTTTATGGACATGTGATTTTGAGAACTGATATGGAGAAGCTACTCACCATTGGCTTTAGACATGTGTGATGCTTACCCCATTATGTTCTTTCATTGCCTCGATCTTATGAAATATTATTATGCTTGATGCAGCTTTAGTTTGGTTATCATATGGTGTTTCATATTATTAATTATTTTGATGCTATCTATAATTTGTTATTCCATTTTTATATCTGTGATTAATCTGTCATTTAATTACTATTGATTTATTCTGGATATTAAATGATATATAATATTAATGCTTTGTATTGAGCTTCCTTTCATTCTAAGTGTTGATTATCATAATACCACTAGATCTTTACATTTATCATTTTGTTGCTATATTCTCACTTCAACACACCTTTGAATTTATTCTCGGAGTATTCGCACTATTCCGTCACAGGTTTCCCTTGTCCGCAGAATAGTTAGGAGCTCGAATTACACAGGAAGATAATTCAGTTTAATCGATTAGTTACATGTTACTTTACTTGTTATTTAGTTAAATTATTTATTAATGAAATAAGGATAGCATGAATTAGCTTTGACTGTTTATATATTGTTATTTCAATTGTGTTTACTTAGTATCCATTAGTTTTAGACCTTTAAATATTCAAAGAGAAAACATAAAATGTATGTGCTTTCTTTATCTTTTTATAAACACTTTTAAGAACATCCATTTCACAAGATGACAAGTAAATCTTGCAAGCTGTATATAGAATGTATATAATCATATGCACATATTCATGTTTTTATTTGAACACTTGTAAATTAGTAAATTTATACTCTTAGCATTTTAGCTTTTAGATTATTTTCTTTCCTTTTATTATTTTTACGATTTTAGCTGGCCAACGAAGCCATTAAACCCATTGGGTCATTTCATTCCAAACGGATTGGATTATTTAGATAACCCCAGTCCATATTTGACCTTCCAGTTTATTATTGTAGGTATAATAAAGTTGATAAAGCAAAGGGATCTGATGATGCCTTTTCAACAGAGTCAAAAACCTCCATATCGTGATGTATGGTTGATCAAATCATGTGCATCATTTCAAATGACTCCTCAGAGGGAGTGGTTCAGTGAATATGAAAAGTATGATGGTGGTAATGTATTCCTAGGAGATG
>JASDQU010211689.1:7250-18991 GCA_032191745.1 Picea mariana | reverse complement strand
TTTGTCAAGATTAATGAATGACCCAGTGTGTCATGATCCATCATGCCCCCCCGTCCCCACCAAGATTCCTTCAGATATTCTGAAATTCGAGGGCAAGAATGGTGAGGATCCTGGTGATCACGTCACTATTTTTCATCTTTGGTGCTCTTCCAATTCCCTTAATGACGATTCTATTCATTTAAGATTGTTTCAACTCACCCTCACGAGAGTTGTAGCAAAATGGTATATAAAGCTACTAGGGGGAACATACAAGAATTTTAATCAGATGGTTTTAGTCTTTCTCAACCACTTCTAGTTGTCGGTTCATTATGATGTCGACATAGAACTTTTATTTCCCCTCCTCCATGACAAAGCCACCCATATCTCAAATCACATCCAAGAGTGGCGTAGACGAAAGAGGTTGATCAAAGCCTACATTCCTCCAAAGTTCCTGTTGGAATGGTTTCTTAAGTCTTTATTGCCCTATATTTCGAAGGATGTTTCTACATCTGGGGTAACATCTGAAGAGGAAGCTATTTTCAAAGCCCAACAATTAAATCTCATCAATTCTTAATCTGGGATTTTATACAAAATTATTCCTGACGCGCCGAGGTCAAACTATGGCCCTAGACAAAATCTTGGGCCTCATGCCGATGGCATTATAGGCTCTGCAAATGTTAAGTCTACATACTTGGTGATGAACCAGTTGAAAGAGTTGTCTCTAATCCATTATGTAGGAGGAAAAGATTCGTCTGTGTCCTCCACTCCCACTCAGTCGGCGGATGTGCATTATGTGCAGTCATCGACCAACCTGAATGGTAAACAACAACCAGAAGGGAATAAAAGGAAAGGACGTGGTAACAATCATAAGGGTGGGAGGAATAATAATAATAATAAACCCAAGGAAAACGTTAACAATGATAGATCAAACAATAATGTTGGTGAGGGAAAGAAAGATAAGTAGAAGGTGAAGTTTCCTTGCAAACTTTGTACTGATGATCACCTTACCCACTCATTTCCCAAACTTGAGGAAGCCGCGAGGCTCTTGTCTTAACCGCCCGCTGTGCTGACTAATCCTTTTCCACATAATCAACACATGGCCTCGAGTTCCTCTGATGCCGAAAATTCAGTGAGTGGGAATCAAAACCCCCCGACGCATAAAGGTGACCGTCTATGTGTAAATATGGTCAAGTCTTAAATTAATATAGCCACTTGGTCTCGCGATTATAGTTATTCACAAGTTGTTCTAGGTCAAGAGTCTCCCCCTCCTCTGGAAACGCCTTTGCATATCAAAAATCCATAGCCTCTGCCTCGTATTCTGAATGGAGTACTGAAACACTCTACCCACAACCTTAATGCTAGAATTGCCCAGAACTACTCTATTGTTGAAGATCTAGGTAAAATCCCTTGTGCGATGTCGTATTTGGAGGTACTCTAGACATGTCCTTCACAGAGGAATGTCTTCTTATCTATGTTAAGAGCTCTAGACCCATGTGGCTCTAAGGTTATCAAGTTTGACGTCATGGATGTGAAGCCTTGCTTGCCTTACCATGTGGCCTTTCAAATCCATGTGGATTACTCAAAATATACCATCAAACATATTGTTATTGATGAATGCACTGCAACGTGCGTGATGTCCCTAACCTATTGGAAATCTATTGGATCTCCAACCCTCTCTCAATCTTCGACTATGTTGACCGCATTTGATGGTCGTTATTTCTGTCCCTGCGGTATTCTTCCTACCTTTCCGGTCCAATTAGGTGGAAAGACAATGGAGGTGGATGTCGAGGTGGTTGATGCGCCCCTTGACTATAAATTATTACTAGGGAGTAACTAGACTTATGCTATGACTGCAATCGTATTGTCCATTTTCTGTACTTTATGTTTTCCTCATGAAGGGAAAATCACGATGATTGATTAGTTATCCTTTACGCATGCTAATCCCAATGCATTAGTTGGACCTTCGATCCCTGTGATAAAAAATTCTCAGCCAACAACTGAGCATATTGGTTTTGGAATGTATTCCTCCCTCGTGGGTACCTTTTATTTCGTGGCACCAATTCATCACATTTATGCCATGTCCAGTAGGCCTGCTTCGTCAATGAGGTCCATTCCTTTCCGCACTTAGTATTTCAATGATCCTTGGACCCTACCTTCCTCGACCATGTCTTGTGAAGGTTAGTCATCTATTGGAATGGCCATGCCACTGTCAACGATAAAGATAGCATATCAAGTTGTTCTTGACTATTTTGTTGAACCAGATCTTGTCTCCTCGTAGACAGACAAGGAGGATCTTATTCTCAATCCCGTATGGGCCACTTCATTGTCTTGCTCACATGATTGCCTCGATGATACTTTACCTTTATATGAAGCGATCTTAGAGGCCATGAATGGTCCTGATAGGCCATAGGATGATATGCATCATCGCTCTTACCTCCTCCCAGAGCTTGTTAGGATCGAACAAGACAATTTTATATATACCTTGAGTGAGATAGTCGGTCACGCTATGGTTCCAATAGATACACATGGAATTTATGTCAAAGGAAACATGGCGAGTATTTATCCTACCATCACGATCAACATCTCTTGAATTCCTGGTAAAATTGAAAATGTATATATCAGTGCATATTATTCGCCTGAAGAAGTTCATATCTACACCGATCGCTTCAAAGAATTTTGTGATGTATTCGCTTGGTCATATGAAGAGATTCCATAAATCGAATCTTGCATTGTTGAACATGAGATCAAAACCTACCCAAATGCTAAACATGTTCAACAATGACTTAGAGTTGTTAATCCTAGGAAGGCCCCTGCTATTAAGGCAGAGGTGGAGAAACTGTTTAATGTTGGTTTTATCTACCCTATTCCCTTGACTAAATGGGTATCCAATCTCGTTCCCATGAATAAGAAACAAGGAAACATCCATGTGTGTATGGATTTTCGAGACCTGAATAAGGCATGCCCTAAAGACAACTTCCCGACACCTTTCATTGATCATATTCTCGATGCGTGTGTAGGAAGCGAGGTTTTTCCTTTTATGGATGGATTTTTATGATACAATCAAATTCAAATCAAACCTGAGGATCAACGTAAGACAAAATTTATTTGTCCTTGGGGTACTTTCGCATACCGAAATATGCCTTTCGACCTTAAAAACGTCGGAGAAACCTTCTGACGAGCCATGACCTTCGCTTTTCACGATCTCAAACATATATTCGAAGCTTACCTCGATGATCTTGTTGCTCACTCTCGCAAGAGAGTGGATCACTCTACCCACCTTCGACTAGTTTTTGAGAGATGTTGTTATTATCGCATATTTTTAAACCCTCACAAGTTCATCTTCTGCATTAGGTCAGGTCATCTTTTAAGATTCTTAGTTTCTGGGACTGGGATCATGGTGGATCCTTTGAAGGTTAAGGAAATACTTTGATTTCCTCCATCGCGCAACATTCGTCAGCTTCAAGGTTTACAAAGGAAAGCTAACTTCTTACGTCGGTTTATTGTAAACTATGCCAATATAACTAAGGGTTCCATGCATCTCTTGAAGAATGACACTCCATTTAAATGGGATGAGCGAGCCCATGAATCCTTTGATTCTCTTAATAATGCCTTGGTATCGACGCCTCTGTTGAAGCCTCCAGACTACAAAAAAGATTAATTGCTTTATATCGATGCGTCTGAAGGGAAGGTTGGTATGGTTTTGGTTCAGGAGGATGTTGATCTCCATGAGCACGTCATCTACTACCTTAGTCGAAACCTAATTGGCCCTGAACTCAAGTACTCTCATGTTGAGAAGCTAGCCTTGGCTTTCATACACGCGGTTGAAAGATTACGACATTATATATTGCTTTGCAAAACTACCGTAGTTGTTGATGTCAACCCATTTCAATATGTCCTTACTAGGCATATCATAGGGGGAAAATATAATAAATGGATTGTCATTTTGCAAGAGTTTGACCTCGATTTTTCTTCCGTGAAATCTAACAAATCACAGGTTTTTTTCGAGTTAATATCGGACTTATCTTGACTAGATGAGGACGTCATTCATGTCTATTCATTCACGGATGAACACATTTTCCTTATCTCTTCATTAGACCCCTAGTATGGAGACATTTTGATCTATCTTCAAACCTTGAAGTTATCTCAGCATTTGTCGAGAGACGATCGACGAATCATATGGCATCAAGCTAAAAACTACCTAGTCATCGACGACACTTTGTATCGTCGAGGTGTAGATAATATCTTGCGTCGTTGATTGACTCAAAAAGAGGATGAGTAATATCTTAATGACTGTCACAGTGGGGCTTGTGGTGGTCATCTATCTGGGCTTGCAACAACCCAAAAAATATTGTGAGCTAGTTATTTTTGGCCGTCTATTTTTAAAGATTGCATCGAAGTGATCAAGAATGAAATGATGAAGGAATTGGCATCGAAACTGGGGTTTAAACATGGTCATCCATCCCCTTAATATCCCCAAGAAAATGGAAAAGTATAGGTTGTGAACAAATCTCTCAATACCATTTTGCAAAAAACTGTTATCCAGAGAAAATTTGATCGACATTTAATGCTTTACCCGATGCTTTGAGCATATCGAACCTCGATTAATACTTCCACCGATTTTTCTCCTTTTCAGTTAGTACACGATGTGGATTTGATACTTCTTATTGAATGTGAAATCTATTCCCTTACACTGACAGTTAATCTCCTACCTAACACTTCCGATCTTGAAGAACACCTCATACACCTAGAGAGCCTAGATGAGCATCATCGAGATGCCTCTATGACTATAGAAGCGAATAAACGATGTGTCAAGGTCCAGTATGATAAGTATGTCTGTCATCGACAGTACACTGAGGGTGACTTGGTCCTCTTGTATGACCAAGCCAAAGAACCTTTGGGGGCAAGAAAGTTCAATCCCATGTCTCACGGTCCTTATATTGTGCGACGTGTCTTAGAAAAATGAGCCTATGAATTGGAAAATTATGAAGGGAATATATTGGCTGAGCCTAAAAATGGGCTCTACTTGAAAAGACATTATACTTGAGACCCCAATATTGGGCGTAACTCTTTGTATACTAGTGTATATTAGTGTATATATTTTTTCCTTTGTGTCATCGACTTTGTTATCGAGTTTTCCCTTGGTTGGAAGATGTTAACGGAGTCTTGAATTTACTTAGGATTCATAGAAGGTGCCAGTCGTCATACACAGAACTTGGTTTCTGCCGCTTGAGTCGTTTACTCACCCGAGGGTCAACTGGTGTCTTCAGGTGGTGTTTTTCTAGGGCCATCAATGAATAATGTGGTTGAATATAGCATCGTTATAGAGTTTTTACGCGATTCCATTTCACATGGTGTTCAGTCTTTAGAAGTTCGCCTGAACTCTCAATTACTAGTATGTTAGTTGAATGACAGTTACCGTGTGTGAGACCCTACTCTACTCTGACGATTCCTACAGGTACGAATTTTGGAACGACATTTTGATTTTATTACTTATAATCACATACCTAGAAGTTATAATTATGTATCTAATGCATATGCTAATTGTGTTTTATATTGGAATTTGTCACATAACTAAAGTAAAGAAAACACATCCATTAATGTACACATTGTAATATATAAGTAAAGCTGAAGACCAATGTTTTTATATTCCATCTCTCCAAAAATATGGTGTCATAGTACAAAATGGGGCTTACACCCTCAAAATACATATATTGTCGGTCTATACAATAACGACGACATCTATGCCTGTGGCACCATATGTGTATCATAATAGCATGCTACGTCATTTGTGAGACATTGGAAGAGTCACACCCACACATGGGGCACACCCACCACCTATCGTTGCATAGCCTCTGGCAGATCCTCTACTTGAACCATAGGAATCCTATGCGTCAAACAAGACAGGTTCCCCTACACATTTTTAATCACTCTATCTGCATCTCCTCCCATTGGATCCTCTCCCCGGTTCCTCCAACAATGTCATGGGAATCCTTCTGGTCATCGCAGACCCACATCTGCGCAACAAAGTAATTGTCAATACTAGACACCATCCAAAAATATTTGTGTTTTTTATTCTCTTTGAAAAACACAAAAAAATGAAATATATAAAAATATATTTACCTATATCGTCATAGACGAAAAAGAGAAACCGAGTTTTGATTATCAAGAGAACCACAGGGAAAGAGCGTTGTGGAATATCTATAATCCCATAAATGAAACTCGTTAAAGTGTTGTTTAAAGCACAAGTGAGGCGATCACAAGAGAATGATGCAATAGACTCCATTGAGGGCTTTGCAATCTTACAACACTTGTGTATGTCGGGTGTTTTTATATCGTGAATGTGGTGGATTTAGTCATTGTCCGCCTGCTCACCCGACCTTTTTATAATGAATCTAAGATCGGAGTGGATATTTTCACATGCAATCAATTTGAGGTTGACACTAATATTAGTTATTATCTACAACCCTAGGAAAACAAATCGTAGACTGGCATGTGGTCGACATGATTTGTCTAGTTGTAAATAGTGCATTTTGGAAAAAGAGAGGGGGTAACACAATACCCAAAATGCTTCGTTAATTTTTTTGTGTCTACTTCATTTTTGCATTGTTCAAGCTTCCACGATTTCATCACATAAAGAAAATAAATTAAAACTAAAATTTTGAATAATCAAAACCTCGGGAGTAACCTTCAATGCACGAGTTTATTGATATAATGAGGAGTTAATGGTAGAATGGATCAAATGTGCAACTCTTTTATGTTTCGTTTTCTCCTTTCAATCTTATGATATTACATATTGTTGTTGACTAATGGTTTTGTTGCTACATCATAGAATATAAGGACTACAAGAAAATTTCTATTCTAGAAACTCTTAGTGTTGTATGGGGCAGTATTGTTTCTTTCCAGACTCCGCTAAATAATTCTAAGCAGGAATTCCTTCTTGAAGGAACAAACATCGGAATGCCTTTTAAAGAAGAACTAGATAGGGTGCATGGTGAACTCCCGCATGTATAGAATATAGAGATCAATGCATAAGTCAAATCAAGGCTCTCACAGAAGAGAATGGGAGGCTTAAATAATTCCCTAAAAAATACACATGTGAACTTAAGATCCTACTACCAAAACATTTGCATTCGAGGGCAGCTATATGTCTCAAACAAAACAATCAATCCTTGTGTTTGCAACTTGATGTGGCAATCAAAAATTGAATATGGAAGATGTTTCTTTTGAAAAATAGAAACGAGAGGAGGTTGGATAATTTCCAACAGTTGAGGATTTGCAGGCATGACTTGCAGAAAGAAAGTATCAACTACATGAAGGGAATCTATCTATACTGGTCAGCTTATCTATACAAGAGTGTTTATGCTCACTGATTACTTATTTAAGAAATAAAATACATGTAATTTTCAATAATGTGAAGTCTCATATTTCAACATTCGATTCATGCTTAAATTTCTTTTTTTTTTAAACAATACAAGTAGTGACAGGGATAAATTGTCGATTCTGCCATTCAATCCATGCAATTTTATTTTTTTAAATACAAGTAATTACCAAAACAATTTATCATTTCCATCATTCAATCCATACATAATTTATTTATTTTTAAAACAATACAAGTAATAACAAGAATAATTTATTGATAAAAAACTCTTGGTCTGAGTTTATTTAGTAACTAATCAAATATTTCATTAATAAAATAACTATAAAAATTTAGTATCGTAACCAGAAGAGTAAGATATATGAGGTGATATTCAATCTGGAACTTATGCAACGTCCTTCTCCTTTCGCTTGCTAATCTATGACTTCATCGATACCTCCTAGCCAATGCTAGGGGTACTCTTCTTCCCCCTTAGCCCCCCGAGCCACAAAGGGGTCACACACAAAATTTCAGAAACTATAGCCCAATATTTCCCTCGCAAGAAGAGGTTTCCACCTCTTTTCAAAGCTTGCAACCCAACTCACACAAGTAAACTATTCTTATGAAAAATTGACATCATTTTAGTCATCAAGCAATAGGGTACTTTCCTCCTTACTCTTCCTTCTTTTGTTAGAAAATTTCTCTTGACACTTGTCAATTCATGCACAATTAAAGAATTTTTAATAATTAAATTAGAGACTATTGACCCCAACACATGTCACACCTTCCCCAAGTTCCACATGTTTTTTTTTTTTAATAAAAATAATTATGCAATTTCCCTCACATCCACAATTAGTTCCTAGATTTTCTCCTAGTTGTCCCTTAGTTCCCCAATTTCTTCTTTATTGTGTCTCCTAACTAATTTATAGTTGGAATTTGACTAGGACTCTTCTCTTAGTTAGGATTTAGAGTCTAGATTGACTTATGATTCTAACTCTATGTTGACAACCCATTCTCTCATGAATTAATTTCTTTTAATTAATTTTTTTTTTATTAATTTCATGCACACATTGTGCACATGTCTTAATTTGTATTCTCTCTTTTCTAGATTTTAATTAGGTTTTGTTTAGTCTAAAGTCACTTAGATATATTTCCATAAAATTTATTTAGGCATAACAATTAGACTTAGATTTCATTACGTTCCAATTTGTAAATTTGTATTAATTTATATTCTCTTTTCTATCAGTTCTAAGTAGTTGTTTTATTTCTCTAATCTCTTCAAGATTTTTATTAACTCATTATTTTATTCATGCGATGTGCCCTTCAAGATGCACCTACATGCTCCAAGGGTGTCACTTGCCATTTGACTTAGTTTGGAAGTTGTTCGACGCTTGGGGTCAATACTTCACTTGTCGACCTTGTGTAAGACTAAGGTTTTACTGAGTAATAAGGAATCTGCCTTATTGTGCGCCCCCCAGAAATCATCGTGAGTGATTGTCTCAGTCTTCTCTCACGACATAGTCAACCTCTCTAGAACAAGGTAGTCATTAACCTTCCATTCAGTTCATGGCAAGAGTGTTATTAGGCTGTGACAGGGATGATGCCACACCTCTCCCTAATGTATCTGATATCTATATATGACCCCTTTAATCCATATGTGATTCATATTAGCAAGCGTCGCCATGCCTACACCCACTGACAAAATGATGTTAATAATATTATACAGGAAATCCATAACTACAATCATCATCATAATATAGGCATAATAAAATCAAGTACTCATAAACAAGGTCAATAGTCCACTCCTTGACTCAATCTGGAGTCCAAGGGGTTATGTCGATGCCATCAGCATCCTCATCATGTCATGTATCTTGCACACTCTGGAAACCTCATCATAATACATGTCAATTCTATACATCAATATAATTAACATATCAAAATTTTAATACTCAATGATGACATCATTTTTAATCTCATAAACCAAAGCAGTTAATCATAAAGTATCATATTTTAACCAGATCACTTGCTCACAAGTGTCTTCAAAGAATAAATCAATGGTATGAAATGTGATCAATGGATATGGATGTTACATATACCCCCTCTTGTTTTAAACTTCGTATTGAAGTTTTTACAATCTAACAATGGAAACAATAAATATAGATCCTACTAATCTATATATCAATCTCTCAAAATAAATATGGAAACTGTTGACACATCTCATGTGTGGTATCTCAAGTGTCAGAATGTGGACTATAATTGTCCCATTGGACCTTAACCTGATCGACCAATTGAAGTCGTAGCTTTCGAGTGTGATGGTCTAGTATGCGGATTGGCTCCGCTATGAGAGCAACCTCGTCTGATACATGCAATGAACTCAAGTCAATAACATGTGTCGGATTTGAAATATAATGATGTAAAATTGAAACATGAAACACATCGTGCATACGCCTCAAAGAATCACATAAGGATAGTCGGTAAGCCATTGGTCCTTTCCTTTCTATAACTTTGAAAGGTCCCACAAACATTGGAGAGAGTTTAGCATCCTTTCCAAAATTAATCAAACTCTTATGTGACTTTGTAACATTCAGTTCCACTGAGAACATTTATATTGATTTATTCTTTGAGGACACTTGCAAGCAAGTGATCCGGTTATGATACATTATGATTATGCTTTGCTTATGAGTTATCTTATGATGTCATTGTGATTATATGTTAAATTCTAGATGTATATATGTATTGACAATTATTAATGAGTTTCCATGAGTGTGCAGGATACATGACAGGTTGATGATGTTGATGGCATCAACGAACTTCCTTGGACCCCAGATTGAGTCAAGGGGTGGACTTGTATTTGGTTTGAGTTTTATGTATTGATTTACATGTATAGACGATGATTTCAGTATGGATGCTATGTATATGGATTATTGACATTGTTCTTGTCAGTGGATGTAAGCTTGGTGACGCTTGCTAATATGAATCACATAAGGAGTAAAGGGGTCATACACATAAACCAGATAAATGAGGGAGAGGTGTGGCAACGTCCCTGTCACTGCCTATTAGCACTCCCATCGTGACCTAAACGCATGGCTAACGATTACCTCGTTCAGAGAGTTCCATGATGTCATGAGGGAAGACTAAGACAATCACTCACAAAGAATTCTAAGGGGCACACAATAAGGAAAAATCATTATTCCTTAGAAGCCTTTAGTGTTGAAATAATGTAACTGCGAAGAGCATTCTTATTATTATTGTTATTTTATTATTAGGATTAATCCCCATTGTGGATTAATCATGTCAGTAATTGTATAAGGACTAAATCCTCTTTTGTGGATTGGTCATCGGACAATTATAAAGGGCAGAATAAGAAGTGGCCCCAACAGTTATTATTGAAGACCCATAATTAATTAAAGGTGGGTTTACCCACCCAGAGTGAGAGGTTGGCCCTTCCAGTGAAACCCTTTCACACATGCCAATCTTGTATAAATAAGAGGCTAGCATCTCACTTCTAACACACAACTCACTTGCTCATTCTCTTATGAGGCAAGCTGCAATTACCAGTTGGAGAGAGGGAGAAGAGTGGCGCATCTCTTGGGGAGGACTTTCTGTATTGGTTTGAGTTATCTATTGAACATTGTATAAGCTNTATTCCCCTAGAGGGTTTCCCAGGATAAATGTTGTGTCTCTTGTGAATGTGTATTTCTCAGTGATCTTGTTCTTATGATGCTCTTATCTATTGAAATGAAAAGAACTATAATAATGGCATAAACATTAACATGGTATCAAAGCCAACTTGAAGGAAGCACAATTTACAAGAGGAAAAACATCACTATTGCAGCACCTGCAAATTAGGGTTTTGCAAAAGTAACACTTTTTAGCTCCCTAAACATCTAGAAAGTTGTGCCCTCTCCCCAGGATCAATTTGGCACCTAGAGCGCACCTTTTCAATGGCTGGATCTCCCGGAAAGTGAAACCCTAGTTTCACAAAAGTACCAGATGTACCAAAAAACTAGTACCAGAAGTACTAGAGTACCAGAAGTACCAGAGTACCAGAAGCACCAGTCCAGAAATCCGCAGATTAGATTTGACGGGGTAAAAATTGGATTTTCTCAGATCCAAATGTACCAGGCTACTCACCTCAGCCAAGCGCACCTCCTGGTAAGGTCAAAATTTGATTTTAAGCACTTTCAATTTTTGGTTATTTTCGTTGCCTCAAGTACAAGATGTCTGGAAGCACAAAGCTTGTTGAGAAATTAGAAGGCATAGACAACTTCCGTGCCTGGAAGTATAGGATCGGACCGATCCTTGAAGAGAATGACCTAGCAATATTTATCAAAGAAGAAGTGGAGGAACCTGAAGATGCCGTAGAGAAAGTGAAGCATCAGAAGGACTCAATCAGGGCTCAAAGAAT
>JASDQU010211687.1:7682-18059 GCA_032191745.1 Picea mariana | reverse complement strand
AAAGAAGTATATGAGAAGCTAACCCATGGTGCACAGGTAGAGAACTATTTTCTGCAGGGAAAACTACTCTACCATCTTGGAAATATATTTATTCCTACAAGTGAATGAGTCCATGTAATACGAGAAGCTCACACTTCTCTTGTGTCTGGGAATTTTGGGGTAGGAAAAACCATGGCTCATCTACAAAGGTTTTTTTATTGGCCTCAGATGAAAGCAATTGTAACTAAATATGTAAAGGGGTGTGTGATGTGTTCTATTTGTAAGTCCACTAATAAAAATTGGGGCTATACTCACCACTTCATGTTCCATTTGATCCATGGGAGAGTATCTCCATGAATTTTGTAAGGGGTTTACCAATGTCAAAAAGGGGTCATGACTATTTGTATGTTGTAGTGGATAGGTTCAGCAAGATGTGTATCTTGATGCCATGTAAAAAGTAGATCAATGTTGAGCAGACTACTAATCTCTTCTTTCAGTATGTTTGGGTTCACTTTGGGTTACCCACATCCATTGTCTCGAATCAAGATACTCGATTCCTTGGAGATTTTTAGACAAACTTGTGGAGAATGATGGACACCAAGTTGAAGAGGAGAAATGATTTCCATCCACAGACCGACGGATAGACAGAGGTTATTAATTGAACAGTGGTACTTTTTCTTCGAGGCTACTACAGCAAGCATCCCAAGTTATGGGATGAACAGATACCCTATGTACAACATGCTTACAATCGAGCATTACATTCTTCCACTCAGTGTTCTCCATTCGAGACATATTTTGGGTATTTTCCTAAGGTCCCTTTGGACTTGATGTATGGGAAAGATGTTGATTCCAATGAAGAAATAACTGAAGACAAGGCCCACGAGTTCATTCAAAGGATCCAACAAGTACACCAAGTAGTCATGGAACAGTTGGAGAAGAGTCAAGAACAGTATAAAACTCGACATGAAAAACACAGGATTGATCATCAGTTTCAGGTTGGAGACCAGGTATGGCTTCAAATCAGCAAGGAGCGATTGAAGGATGAAGGCAATAAACTCAAGCCTATCCGATATGGGCCCTTCATTATTTTGGAGAAATTTGGTACCAAGGCTTTTCATTTAGATATTCCACCTTATATGTAGATCTAGTCCATTGTAAATGTGGAAAACTTGAAACTTTTTGAGCCTCCCGTGATCATGGATCAGGGTGAGGAAGTTTCAATACCTTCAGTTTATGATTTTTCTCTTGATTACTTGGACGAGTTGAAGGAAGATATCATCCTAGAAAGAAGGATGAGGAATCCACGCAGGGGTGATGTTGATTATTTTTGAGTGCGCTTAAAGGGCACACATTCAAGCAATGCAAAGTGGATTGAAAAGGACAAGGTGAGGGAACTCTTCCCTCACTTATCTTTTGATTGATGAAATATTTTGGTTGTCCAAAAAGCTCTCATTGGGAAGGCGTGATCCAAAAATATCTATAGAAGTCTAAGGATAACTCAGAATTCGCAGAAGTACCTCAGGAAGCTCAGAATGGCCTCGACAGATAGAGAAAGGGAAAAAAATCAAATTCTTCAAAACTTAGTGAAATTGGCGTCATCGCGAAGAGTGTGTCACAAGCTTTCCAACAGGGTAAACGGATCGTCAAATGGAGTTACAGATCAAAAGATATCCACGACCAAAGTTTTGGTCAACTTAGCTGAGTGAGCAGGGATGTGTCAACATCCGTAATGTTGACATCATCATCAGTACAGATGAAGTCAGCATATGTACAATGTATGTGGCACACGCAGAGTATGACATGTGTCATGATGATGTCAGCATGATGACGTGGAAGCACCAGAGGCTACCACATTTCACACATTGTTGAATTTTTTTGGTTAGTCCATGGACCAATGGAAAAGTGCCACATGGCAGTCCGTACAACCACGTGGCACTCCGTACAGCCACCTAGAAGGTGACGTGGCAATTTGATGTGGCAGGTATGACTTGGCATGACCGTGTAGAAGTGGTGACATAGACCAATAAAAGGTTGCCACGTGGCCCAATCATGGGCTTCCACGAGGCAGAGGGAAAATGCACAATGATGCCCAACAACCGAATATTTAAAAAATGGCTAGTTTGGTTGGCGCCAACCCCCAGTCTTCCAAATTTAAATGCAACCACCACCATATTTGTCTAGTTGAAACAATACACCACCAAAGTTATCGCCAATTGCTAGAGTTAGCGAGAAGGTTCCACAGTTCAAACAATACACCTCCATAGTTATCACCTTTTTCAAATTTATCGGGGAGGTTCCACCATTGCAAAAAGAACAAGCCAAAGGGGGAGGCCCACGGGTTTAACCCCAAGACCTCTCCCCAATACAAGCACCCAAAAATACCTCCGCCAATCCTTGGACCAAACTATCTCATTGGTTAATCTGCCCACCTTTATTATTTAAATTTTGAAATTCGCCAATGCACGGGGGGGAAGGACTAGGGCACATGACCATATGGCCAAGGAATGAAATTCAAGAAATATTTATTTTAATCATTGCATGTTACAGGCATGGATACCTAGATAGAATTTCTCTTGGGCCTGAAAGTGCCAGACTCAGATCGAGGCGTGGAGACAGTCGTTTTTGGGTAATTCGATGCCATGAATTCAGTGGTGTTGTTTGTTTTCTGATCTGAGTGAATATTATGCATCTTAAATCTAGAATGAGGTATACTTATGTATTTCTCCAAATTCATTTGTTGAGTTAATAAAAAGGGCCAAGGCCTACCCATTTGAGAGAAGGACCTGGAGACATAGTCAACCAAGGACGAACTCTGTTATGAAGTTTTTGTGTTCGGATCTGATGCTTATGCCTCTTCATTATTGATCTTTTCCTTCTTTATGGTGCAATTAAGTTTATGCTCATTTAACACAATTTTTTAATAAGTCACATAGATGACAAGATCCTAGATCACACTTGTAAAAGAAAACTATGGTCCTCCAAGGTACAACTTCGAAAATAATAAAACTATGAATTTTATGAAGTGCTATAAGATATCATCTTAGTGTTTACCACTTTCATGACTAACCAAGAAGTTATATCATCACATCCAAACTAACCACCAATACATGGAATGTCAGAATAGATCATTGTGAAACCATAATTGTTGGCATAGGGGYAGACCCAGGGTTCAAYGCTTCAACAACAAACCAACAAAACCCTAACTACCGACCCTTTCGAAAACACCTGTGAAGCAGATGAAGTCTCAACTGAGGCAAAGGCAGGAGGGTTGCAGGACTCAGGTGACTACAACCAAGTTAGGACACAGATCTGTGATTACAACACTTGACAGAGCACTTAGCCAATAACATGCATTAGTTCTTGAACCTTATTCACATCACAGGTTAAACCCTTATTGCATATCAACACAGTAGCAATCAAGATTAAGCACATCCAATAATTTAGCACATAGCATCAGCTCGGATCTAGCATTCACTCTCATCATTAAGAACTAAGCTACAATATCAGATGCATTCATTATACATAACATCAACTGCACTAAGCAAACAATCATATAAACCACATCGCACAAAGCACATCAAACACAGGATTTACATGGTTCACCCTAGTGTGGGGCTATGTCCACCAACTCTTATTCTTCTTTATTAGTCTTTGATATTCTTATATTCATTTTCTCTTGGGCACAAAGACACAGAGCTCAGCGTCGCACTGGACAGGTGATCTACTCATAGCGCACTAGATCCACCTTCCTCAAAATCAGGTCAAGGCACAGAGCTAACTCCTTAATAGCACAAATCCTTACACAGTCTATCTGTACAAAGCACTTACAACCTCTTGCACTGAGCCAATATTAACCTACTATGCNTGCACTAAGCAAACAATCATATAAACCACATCGCACAAAGCACATCAAACACAGGATTTACATGGTTCACCCTAGTGTGGGGCTATGTCCACCAACTCTTATTCTACTTTATTAGTCTTTGATCTTCTTATATTCATTTTCTCTTGTGCACAAAGACACAGAGCTCAGCTTTGCACTGGACAGGTGATCTACTCATAGCGCACTAGATCCACCTTCCTCAAAATCAGGTCAAGGCACAGAGCTAACTCCTTAATAGCACAAATCCTTACACAGTCTATCTGTACAAAGAACTTACAACCTCTTGCACTGAGCCAATATTAACCTACAATACACATAGCCACTAGTAGTTATGCACTAAGCTGATTCTAGTATTTTCACATATCTAACACTAACACTACTTCTTACATCGCTTAGCTACTTATTTATACATTTACAAAATGTCCCGAACATGGGTAAACCCATGGGCCGACATCCCATACATGTTACATAAACCCTAATAACCCTTTTCTAGGTCCACAAGCCCGCAAAATAAGTGAGATCCCGCGATCTCTGCTTTGTCTGGGTGCTTCATCTTCGACCAGCCTATCGAAGTCCCAAAAATGGTCAAACTTGACCAATGTTTCCTTAAAATTTGGTCAAGGGACAACAGGCCCCCAACACTCACCTGTGACTCATCCCGAGTCACTCAGATCTGGGCAGTGCTGCTTCGAAGGCCTCGAGCTTAGCTCGAGCTACCTCGACTTGCTGCTTCGCCAGAGCCTCTTGCTCGGTGAACTCCTGAATTACTTGTTCTGTAACAGGCCCTTCCATGAGTTGTTCTGCCATCGCAACCACTTGGTCTAGCAATGATCCTTGGCCTTCAATCTCTTCAAAAAGCATGCAGGCTTCATCCTGCACTGACTGGAGTCTCTGTGTCACCTCCATGACTTTGCTCTAGATGGCAGTAACCTTTTGTTGGACTACGCGATGTTCCTGTGATCGCTTCATTTTCTCAACTACAGTAAGCAGCTTCATCTGCACTTGTATAGTGAAGGCCTTTTGCTTCACCTCTTGGAGTTGTGCTTCCATTTTCTTCAGCTCTGGATCTTCTGCAAGGCACTCATAGGTTTGCGCACTCCGATCACTTAGTTTCTTACACTCTAAGGCGAGTGCCCTGATTCTTTCTACTGCGTTCTTGGAAGCTTCTTCCCTTTGATCGCGCATTTCTTGCAGAGTGCTCGACACTGCTTGGATTTCTAGCTCCATTACTCTTGCTTGAAGCTGCTGAATGGCTTCAGCGAGCTTCCCTACTTGCATCTCGGCTTATTCTAGTTCCTCCTATGCCAAGCTCGGCATAGAGATAATTTATTTAGGCACTACCTCTTTGACCATAGTCTGCTCTGCAAGCAGCTGGTATCTTTCTTTCCACATCTTCACATTGTCCTCCTCGTACATTTCTCGACTTTCATCTCTTTCCTTCTGCACAGCTCGAAGTTGTTCTCAAAACTCCTCCTTTTCTTGCTTCACTGATTCTATATCTTGCTTCTTTTCTTCTTGGACTCGATGAATTAAATCCTCTGTTTCATTTGCTAACCTTCGTAATTGGGTGGGCTCATCCCCCATTTCTACACTTTCTGTTGAAGAAGGTGCAGTAGGCACTACGCGGCTCGCATAAATGGCTTGTTGTATGTCTTTCATCTCTTTCTCAATTCTATCATACATCAACTCCTGCTTTGCTCCATGGCTTTGAAATATGTCCTTTGAAGCGTCCTCTACGACCGCGATGATGATATCAACATCATCCAATGTGATCACATTCTTCTACTAAGGGTTTCTACGGAGAAACCTTCCTTTTCTTTGATGTTTCGCCCTCTATAAGGGGATCCTTTGGTGGTGTCACTTCGTTTGTTTCTTTCTTATCTCCTTCTTCCCTTCCTTATTCTTGGTTCACCTCATTTCCTCCTCCTTCTATGGGTGAATCAAGTCTACTTTCATTTAATGCGTTGTCCTCCTCATCAGTTTCTATGTTTTGGACTTCCTCCTTTTTCTTCACGCTAGCCTATCCATCATGCTCGACCTGGGTGACCAATGGAATGCCTATGATGTCGGGGTCAGAGAGTTCTGCATCTTCCATGGGTACAAGGAACTCTGCTATCCATTCTTTTGTGATGTCCTCCATGTCTTCGTTGGTTAACTTGTAATAGGACTTCAACTCCTCCTTGCTTTCATCCCTTCGCGCAGTGATGTAGATAAAGTGTCGATCTGTGTGAAACTTCTCTAGCAGCCTGTACTAATGCAAAGTGTTGGGTGTCATCTGTGGGAATGCTTCAATAGCATGCTTCAGTTGTAGGTAGTAAGTGTGGAACACCACATTCGATTGTCACTGCTTCGCCATATCATTTGCATACCACAAGGTGGAGAACCTTGCGGCCAATGGCTCTGATGGCTCAACTTTTGGGAAGGTTTCTCCTTCCATCATTTTCCAAGCGACAAATGTGATCAATATTAGTAGCCAACTAAAATGAAACTCATACCCATGATCTTGCACTTCGCGTCAGTCCTTCTCCAACTCATTGATGAGGTAACTCACCCAGTTCATTTGCATGCCTTCTACACACTTTCCTGCGAGGTCTACTACAAATCCAGTGACCTGCGTCAGACTGTTCTTTCCGACAAGCTTACCATCTATAAGATAACCAGATAGGTGCACTGTGCCATCCTGAATGGAGGCCACCTTGTATCCTCACTTTCCCTTCTCTACATCGCCATAGGCTTCCTTTATGCGTTGTGTCAGGGAGCGATCTAAAGTCTTCCCTAGGTAGAATTGTTGAGGGTATGGTCCCTGCATGCTCAGTCCTGTAATGAGGTGGATCAGCACCAGATCCACAGTGACGCGCCTGTCAAGCCAAATATACCCTCCATGGTAGAACGACATGAGGATTTTAATGCAAGCGTTAACCTCCTAATGTTGGTCAAAGTGGGGAATATTCATTACATTCAATATCGTTGATTGTGTGAACTCCTTTATCCACAACTGGGAGACTATGTGCAGCTTCTTTCCAGTCGTCTTCATCAAATACCTATGCGGTGCGAGGATCACATATTTCTTCCTGTCTCCAAGGTTGAAATTGTTGTTCTACAGCACTGGGATATGTCCTAACTGGGGTCCAACTACGTGTATCCCCTTCGGGATGTACGAAGTGATCAGTGTGTACTCGAAGTCCCGTGGGATGTTGTCATCATTCACTGCACCAGCCAAAGGTGGTATGTATTCAGGAAAGACCGATGGGATCTTCTTCGCGTTAGCCAAATCGTCACGGTGCTTGCTTCGCTTCTCAGCAGTGCGGCCAAAATGTCATCCAATCGATGGGGATGGTTTCAATCCACCAGTCGACGATGCATATATTCCCACAGACATGACTCTCTCAGTCATGAGGTGTACAAGTATTTCCTCCACAGAATTCTCTAACGTGCTATGTTCGCCTGACATTCACACTTGTAATAAAATAAATCAGGTAGGTGAATGGACAAGCAAGGTACTCAAATGGATGGCGAGATCTAGAAAGCACAGCACGATATAGCAGGTGCTTTGTTAGCTCGAATATCACAGATTGCAAAAAGTGGTCCCGGCGCAGCGTCGAGTGGGTTAAATAAGAAACGTCGTAATGGATTTCCCCAATGGGTCGGAATGCATTAGTCAATACGAATCCATCTGTTATGGCACAGTCTCAATGGTCGAACGACGATCTTTCCATCAATAACTGCATTTCTAGTCATTCTGGAGCATTATTCTAACAGTTGGGGTGCCTCCAATGGTCGTATCGCTTCGTCGTGGAGAAGTCCCATTCTACGTTGTTATGTTACTCCGACGAAGTTCAAGTTGTGTAGATATGTCTCCTGAGAAGTCTTCTCTGTGACTCCCTATAGTTTTGCTAACTGGGATTTCTTCTTACTGAGCTTTATTGCCTTCTTTCCTGTGATTTGAGTCTCTAGATTCCTCTTTCCATTCTTATTCTTATATGTTTTTAGCGTAGTGACTTTGTGTTGTTGATGTTCTTTCAAAGGGTTCAAAGATAATACTTCTTTTCTTACTAGGTCCTCGGTGGACATACTTTCATCTTGCATGGATAGGTCCTTCAACCATTATTGCGCTCTTTCAAAGTTGACAGCTACTTCTCTTTCATTTTGTTGCTTCGACTCAACTTCTCGTTCTTCTATCAGTCGATCTATCCTTCGAGCTATGAAATCCCTTAGTTCTTTCTTTTTCTTTTCTGCGGCTTCCTCTTCTACTTTCCTTCTGATCTGATCCTTCTCAATCCAAGTCTTTCCTAATAAAAGTGGGAAGGGGGTGTTGTTCTCAACAAACTTAATAACTTAAATGTCCTCTTCTGTCGCAATTCCATGAGCGATCATAGGTATATTAGTAACTCTTCCACATAGGCTTATCACCTTTCCTTTAAACAAGCCTATCCTTCCCAATGAAGGTACCATAGCAGGCTTTCCCAAATTTTCCCAAGTGCTTTCTGGCATAATGTTCACATGTGTTTCCTCATCCAATACACAGTCTATATCGAAGTCTTCTATTCTTTTGACTATGTGTTGTTTTTCTTTCAGGATCTCTGGTAAATTGATGTCTTTGTGATCATCCATTTCTTCTTTTAATTGTATTAACATAGTCTCTGATTCTTTTTATGTATTATTCTTTAACATATCTTTAGTCTCTTAACCTTCTTTATATTTTTCTTGTCTCATGTTCATCTTTTCAACTTTAGCAATCATTCTTGGACAATCCTCAACCTCATGACCAATAGCTTTACAAAAAAGGAAAATAAGACCTATACCAGGGCATTCCTTAGCAACATGTCCCGGCCTTCTGCAATTATAACGTAGTGTCAATCCTCTCTTTCTTTTAAATGATCCCTAGCCTCTCCTGTACTGCGCAATGGGATAATAGTGTTGGACCTGCAATCTGCAAAATTTCTTTCTAGGTTCTTGCATCGACTTGTTAGTCCAAATATTCTTTCTATGCATAGGAATAACATATTTTTCTCTATTTCTATCAATTTTATTTAGATCAACTCTTTCTTCTAACTGTACCCTAGTTTTCAGACTATGACAAAATCTATTAAACATACTTAGATTCATGCTTTCAAAGTAAAAATTTCCACTTATCTTACCTTTACCAAAGCAAAAATATTTAATATCTTACCTCTTTTCTTTAGATCCAGTTCCTTTCTTAGCATAGAGCTTCACAAGTCAAGTAGAATACTGCGCACTACAACAAAATATCTATGCACATATCTTTCTCTTTTCTTTAGTTCCCAACAATCAGAGTTTCAGGTCCCAGCAGCGGAACCATTTGTTGGCACAGGGGCAAACCCAGGGTTCAACACTTCAACAACGCACCAACAAAACCCTAACTATCAACCCTTTTGGAAACACTTGCAAAGCAGATAAGTCTCACCCGAGGTAGGGGTAGGGGGGGTTGCAGGACTCAGGTGTCTACAACCAAGATGGGACACAAATCTGTGATTACAACACTTGACAGAGCACTTAGCCAATAACATGCATTAGTTCTTGAACCTTATTCACATCGTAGGTTAAACCCTTATTACATATCAGCACAGTAGCAATCAAGATTAAGCACATCCAATCATTTAGCACATAGCATAATCTCAAATCTAGCATTCACTCTCATCATTAAGAATTAAGATACAATATCAGATGCATTCATTATACATAACATCAACTGCACTAAACAAACAATCATATAAACCACATCGCACAAAGCACATCAAACACAAGATTTACGTGGTTCACCCCAGTGTGGGGATATGTCCACCAACTCTTCTTATTCTTTATTAGTCTTTGATCTTCTTACATTCATCTACTCCTGTGCACAAAGCCACAGAACTCAACTTCGCACTGGACATGTGATCTGCGCACAACGCACTAGATCCACCTTCCTCAAAATCAAGTCAAGGAATAGAGCTAACTCCTTAATAACACAAATCCTTACACGGTCTGTCTGCACAAAGCACTTACAACCTCTTGCACTGAGACAATATTAACCTACTACACACATAGCCACTAGTATTTATGCACTAAGTTGATTCTAGTCTTTGCACATAGCTAACACTAGCACTACTTCTTACATCGCTTAGCTACTTATTTTTACATTTACAAAAAGGCTTGAACATGGGTAAACCCATGGGCCGACACCCCATAACCATTAAATAAACCTTTTCTTGGTCCACAAGCCCACAAAATAAGCAATATCCCATGATCTTCGCTTCGCCTGGGTGCTCCATCTTCGACTAGCCTGTCGAAGTCCCAAAAATGGTCAAACCCGACCAATGTTTGCTCAAAAATTGGTCAAGGGACAACAATAATGTACCATCCATAGTGAATATTTCATCTAAGGAGTGAGGGAGGAGGATCATATATACCACAACTGAGCCAAAATGATCATACATTTGAATGAGACAATGAGAAGAACCTTCTGATTCTGGAGAAGATAAGCAAGATAGCTCATGCAATTATCAACATGGCAC
>JASDQU010211685.1:0-13915 GCA_032191745.1 Picea mariana | reverse complement strand
AGCCTGGAGAGAGGTGTGCGACTGTACTGTGCAATCCATGTCACGAATTTCGAGACGAATGCTATCATAATTGCAGGTATAGAGGGAACAAAAATCAAGACATAATTTCTCTTGGGCCTGGGAGTACCAGAGTCGGATCAAAACCTGGAGACAGTCATTTTTGGGTAATTCGATGCCATGAATCTAATGGTGATGTTTTTTTTCTAAGCTGAGCATTATTTCAAAATGAGGTATATTCATGTATTTGCCAAATGTTTTTGTTGAGTTAATAAAAGAGCCTACCCATTTGAGAGAAGGACATAGATACGTAGTTCAATAGGGAAGAAGTTCGTTATCAAGATGTTGTGTTCAGATATGATGCTTATGTCTCTTCATTTCTAAGTTTTCCCTTCTTTAATGGTGCACTTTAATTTATGCTCACTTAATACAATTATTTATAAGTCACGATGAAAAGATCTTGGATCAGAGACGCAACTCCAAAAACTCATCTAACAAACCAAATATAAATGCAAATGCAATTTACAATCAGCCTTATATACCCAACATATTCAAGAAATCATAAACTGACTGGATTCTGATTGAAGAAAAATAGTGCATCTATCTAATGCATTGATTTATGACCCTTTTATAGTTGGTTTTAGAAAGAGTGAAAAAGTGAGGGAACACATGTTGGCTAACAAAGGAGGCAAATTGTGTTTGCAAAAGTGTTAGTAAAGGCCCAATTCTATGTAAGTGATTAATAGTTAGCATGTGAAATTAGGCACAACTCTTAAAATGTTTTTCATTGTAAAACACTCTTAATGAAGCAAATTCATATGGGTTTTGGGATCAAATTCATATGGGTTTTGGGTTTTAACTAATGAAGCATGATTCCCACAACCACAACAATCACCAATATAGGACATACATGGGAAACATAACCCGAAACTAAAACTTATGATATCATTTATAAGGTAAGACAAGAACTAAAAAACAAATTCAAGCGAGCCATGATAGATTGCTTATACTTGAGTATGGCGCTCTTTTAATATTTTAAATCCAATGAAAGGAGGTGAAATGGTGTTTGATTCAAACCTTGCAAGTGTTGGGAAATTCAAAGGCTTCGTATAGGCCAAATTTTTCTCATACTTGTAATGAGTAATATAGGCTAAACTATGCTCATACTTATAATGAGTAATGGAAATTAAAAAAATCATTTGGCTTTGTATAGGCCAAATTGTGCTCATACTTGGAATGGTGAAGTAGGGCTTGTATGCGATGGAATAGTGGTGAAAAAATATGCCCAAAACCTAGGTTGAGCATAGCTCCCTTTTATTAATTATCAAATACATGAAAAAATTGAGTGTGCAAAGGTTATACTCACCATTCTTTCCCATAGTCTCGCGCCTCCTTTCCCTTGACAATCTCGAGCATTCTTTCTCAGTCTAATCTTTCCTTCCTTTCCCTCGGTCTCAAATGTCCCTCTCGCGCCTCTTTTTCCTTGACGGTCTTGCCTTAAATAAATATCACCTTACCAAAGCATGTCTCATCAAAGTGTATGGGTGGCCCTCGACACTCAGCTCGCACCTCCTTTCCCTCAACAGTACTCATGTGCCTCTTTTCTCGATATGGTCGGTCTCAGATGGCCTAACCCTCAATTAGAGTAAGCAGGAGAAGCAAAGGCATAGGTTAATGGTTCAGTTGACTTAGAAAAGTCTATGGTAGAAGCAAGGGTAACATAGGTCATAGAGAGATAGGTACCAGAGTCTCCTTGCTACGTATGCTCAGTCTCAGATGGGCTTGTTTGCTTGAAGAAGGGTAACTGATTTGAATTATGTTTCCGCCTTAAAGAAAACCTGCCTTAAATAATAAATCATGCCTTACCAAACCATGTCTCGACCTCAAAGTGTATGGGTGAAATCGAATTATGTTTCCGCCTTACTTAAGAAATATGCCTTACCGAACCCTCTATCAACCTCATTAAAGCGTATGGGTGAAATCAAAGGTTATTTCTGCATTTTCATATTGAGTAGAGTAGATATAAAAAAAAAAGTAATAATTATTTGAATTAAAGGATTTTAGTATTTTTTTTTTAAATTGTATTAAGAATAGATATTTACTCTTTGATTTTTTTATGAAGGGGTAATTTATTTTAGTAATTATCACTATAAAAATTATGAAACTTAGGTGGAAATATGGGAAAATAATCCATACATGAACAAATAATTAGTATTAAGGTATAACCAATGTCAAGGGATATGAGGGCACTAAATGACACTTCTTAGGCTCATTCATCATGAACAACACCTAGAAACCACAACACAATTCCTCTCTAGGGGGTCCTTAGCATCAAATTTGGATAAGGACACCATTAGGAGATTATTTGTAGTAAGGGTGGGTAGAGAGGCCTTAACCAACACATTAACCATTTGTAAGGATTCCTTGAAGGCCTCCAAGATGTAGGATATAGGTGCCATGAGTAGGTTTTGTTCCCTAGAAATGGGACTTAACACCTAAAAATGGTTAAGGGGGGAGTAAAGGACTTAAGCAATAATTGAACTTTCTCACGCTCATGTGCCATGAACAACACCTAGACCATCACCTTTTATATGTTTTTCATACTATATACATATGGGTCTTGTGGCCTTGACCATGGTTGTGGTAGGGAAACAAGCCTCAAGCCCTTAACCTACATAGTCAAGGGAGGGAAACAATAAATCAAGCCCCAAACATATCATATCTAGCTCAAGCACCATGAACAAGTCCTCAGGTCACCATACAAGACCATGGATGGGTGAAAAAGTTGTCATCAAGAGCCTTGAACAAGTCCTCAAACCAACATAACATAACTTAATTGGCCTTTACAACGGATATAGGAATCATGATTAGATTTTGTACATTGAAAATGGGTGTGGAGGCATAAACATGGAAAGTTGGAAACAATGGCCTAAATCCCTAACTAAACCTTCTCAAGCTCATGAACCACCATCAACAACACCTAAAAACCATGACAAGAGTCCTCTCTAGGGAGTCTTTGGCATCCAAGTTGAATATGGGTGACATTATGAGGTCTTCTTAATCATCATGGATGGATCTTAGGTTCATGACTATAGTTTATGAAAGGAAACAAGAGTATCCAACCCTAAACCTTACTTCTCAAGCTCAAGAACCATAGACAAGTAGTCAAACCACCACATATGACCTATGTAACATATCATTCACCTCAAAGTGGAATTTGGGCACCATGAATAAGTTAGTTTTGAACCAAGAATGGGTCTCAAGGTCTAACCAAGGTCAATGGAGGGAAACAAGGGAGTACTTGTTCCCTAAGTGAAAATTCTTAGTCTTAAATTCTATGAACAACAACTATGACCCACACAAGTTCTCAGGATATAGTGTTGGACGAGTCCTTGAGCCATCACATAGGACCCTTGTAGGTTATTTTTGGACTATTTGAGGGATACAAGTACCATTATAAAACCAAAACATATGCCCTAAATAAAAATGTATCAGACCCCCCATTAGGAATGGTTTGCAGGGTTGTAGTTGGTGTTCTTTAGAATCCAAAGCAGGATATAATGGTGCCATGATTAGGTTTTGTACAACATAAATGGGTCTTGAGGGATTAACATGTAGGTTGAGGGGGAAATAAGGGTCTTAATCCCTAACTGGACCTTCTTGATCTCAAATGCTATGGTTAGGCTGGGAGGAAAAAACTTGGATCTTATTCCCTAAACATCACTTCTTAGGATCAATCACCATGAAAAACACCTGCAAATTACCATAACACAAGCCCTATTAGCTAAGGGGTTTTTGGCATCAGAGTTGGAATATATGGATTCCATTAGGAGGTTTTGTGCACTGATTATATATCATAGGATCTTGACCATGGTTGAGGAAGGAAAACAAGTGGTGCCTCAAGATATTCTTGAATATTGTTGATCTCAAGAGCCTTGAATGACTAGTGCTCCAGCCAACACATGAGTCCATTGTATGGGTTGTTTTCAAGCCTATGAGTGTGTTATATGAGTTAAGAATTAACATCGATGCATGTTGGAGGTAAGGGGTTACATGGGTTAAGTTATAGAGGATAGTGGTTATGAATTATAAGGGTATAAAGGTTATACAAGTGATGGGTTATATTAGCGTTTAGGTGTCACTGAGTTATAATAGTTAGGTGTTAGATGTCTTAAGGGAATCCCTTAATTCATCTAACAAAACTTGATTATATCCTAATAAATCATCAAGCATAGACATCAATACTAAGCCCATCACGACCTACTATGGGGTGTGGGTTAAGGGTTATAATGTTTATGGATTAACTTTTATAGGTGTTATATAAAGTTTTAAGGATTAGGAGTTGTAGTGGTTATGTCTTATATTATGGGTTATAATGTACTATGGAAGTGTTTATTTGTGTTGGGAGTCATATGGGTTAGGAATGAGATGGGTTATAGGGTTATGGATCAAAGGGCATAGGAATCCAGTGCTATTTTAGTTAGATGCAATAGAAGGTGTAAGGATTAGAGATTAGATGTATTTATAGATACCAAGGGTTCTATTAGTTGTTAATGGGATAGGGGTTATTGAGATTATAGATGGTAGGGGATAGGGAGGTTATATTAGGGTTTATAAGCTTAAGAGGGTTATAAATGTTAGGGTTTATATGTTAACAATTACATAAGGGTTTGGTATATAAGAGTGTTAGTGGAAACCTATTTGAACATGTACAATTTCTAGTTTTAAGGTTGTTTTATGTTAATGTTATGTAACTATTAACATGGATTATAGGGTATGTGTATTTTCTATGTATGAAGGTAAGGCATATTAGTTCTCATTTCACTCGGATTTTACCTTTTAAAAATTGTAATTTTCTTGTTTTTTTTTCAAATTGTCCTTGACGGTTGTCATTTTCTAAGATATAAGAGATAAGAATATTGAAAGCTACCAATATCCTACCAAAGAAACATTCCTTGCAAAGATAAGATTCTTGAAATTTATCAATATCCTACCAATCAAATGATGCTTGGGCCATAAGGGCTTGTCAAAGTTCATTTGCAAGCTAAGTCAGTTCAGAATTTGCATGTGACATAACACTATCATTCAATAGTCAAATTGTTACATTTCATTGTCATGCATCATGTGTGAGGACTTGAGCCACCACAAAGGAAACATAAAAAGAATATTTGTCTTATGAACAAGATATGGTACTATCCATGATTTTGAGGTTTGGCATAGAGATTTTTCTTATAGACTACACTACATTGCACCATATAATCCCTACACTCCTTGCAAACCATGTAACGCCATTCAAAGACACATTCACAACCTCTAAGCCCCATTCACAAGTCACTATTTCCCATGTCTAGTCCATAATGTAACAATGATGACATTTACAACGTTGATGACATTTATTGATCATTCCAAGTATATTGCTCATTCATGAGGCCAAAAGCATATCATCTCATGCATATTAATTTAGACCTTATTGCAACACTGATTGTATTAAGGTGGCTTATTTTAATTGTGTATTTCTCCACGAGAAAGAGAGAGAGAGTTAACCTATGATAGTCAATTTTCTTTTAAAAGAGATTAATAATAGTTTATACTTGCATTTTTAATGACCCAATTATTCAGTGACGGGGGTTCATAACCATATAGCACTTTAAATTGGGTAATTTTGGAGGTAGAGTAATACATAATATCATACCAATATTCCGTTAGATGGAACCACCACATCCATTTCCTTTTGTTTATCCCATGTGTACATTTGAAGATACTTGCGACGAATTAGCTATACTTGGAACCACCTCATCCATTTCCTTTGTTTATCCCATGTAAAGATTCTTGCGACAAATTAGCGATACTATCGATGAACTTTTTTCGTCAATAGTATAGCTAATTCATCGCAAGATTATTTACATCCGTCGCTATTGCGACAATATACTTTCCTTGTCTCTTGCCAAAAAATTCCCTTCTTTGTCTCTCTTGTCGGTGAAAATGTTTACCTAAGTGATGGGTACTAAATTATCCTTGATTATTATCCTTGATTTTCTCCTCTACCTATTCTACTTCTTTTCACACCACCATATATATCAATATTTATTAAAGGTTAAAAATATCAACATCAACTTAGAAGAGAATCCAATATCATATTGCTCTACTTCTATAGAGACTACTCTCTCTATGCTTTAAAAGATAGCTACATGACACTACACTTAAATGACAAATTCCAACACTTGATGGTTTTAATTAGGATTAATTTCATATTTGGTTTATCAACTTGAAATTAAAATTTGATACTTTGCAAGCTAGTACCTTGAGTCAAATAAAAATATGAAATTAGGAATCATTAACATATCTACTAGAACATTTATTCTAACCTATAACAAATATACTAAATTCTCATAATTTCTTCTCATAACTAGAATTTGGTTTACATTTAGAGTTCCCTTCCACATGGCCATTTGTCCTCATTATTGTTGCCTGCATGAAATTGTCCTTCAGAGACATCACCCTGCAATTCTTCTTGATAGAACTTTATTACATTAATGGCAAGTGTCACATTATTCCACTTTATTACAATTCATTAGTAAGTCCTTCAATATGAGATAATGGAGTTTAATATTTTAACAAGTGGGTGTGTGAGTCAAATTTGAGTCCAGAAACCCTCCCATATCGTTAAGGCATGCAAATAGTCTATCCATGTGAAATTTCAGTGCATACAGAAACAATTTGAAAAAATTTCAACGTTGACCCCATTCACATGTCACTATTTCCCATGTTTATTCCTAGTACAATTTTGGTTCATTGTTCCTTTTAAAATTCGTTCGAAAGTACACACATCCCCGCATCTAGTACTGCAAGGGACTATTTTTATGGTGTTTATTAAGAAATCAACGAAAAGAGGGATTTTTCATCACAACTATGACACACATACATTGTATATACATTAATGTAGAACCTAAAAGAAAAATGAAGAAAGGTTGATGCAAACTTAAAACTTGAGTCAACCAATTTGTGTACTTTGAAAGAAAAATAGGGTTTATGGTTTACATGATGAATTGATGATGGAAAAAAGTGGGTGTGTGAGTCAAATTTGAGTCCCAAAACCCTCCCATATCGTTAAGGCATGCAAATAGTCTATCCATGTGAAATTCCAATGCATACAGAAACAATTTGAAAAAATTTCAACGTTGGCCACATTCACAAGTCACTGTTGCCCAGTACAATGTATGTTCGTTGTTCCTTTTAAAATTCATTCGACAGTACACATGTCCCCACATATAGTACTGCAAGGGCATATTTTTATGGTGTTGATTAAACAATGAACGAAAAAAGAGGGATTTTTCATCACAACTATGACACACATACATTGTATATACATTAACATAGAACTTGAAAGAAAATTAATGAAGAAAGGTTGATGCAAACTTAAAAATTGCATCAACTAATTTGTGTACTTTGAAAGAAAAATAAGGTTTATGGTTTACATGATGAATTGATGATGGAAAAAAGTGGGCATGTGAGTCAAATTTGAGTCCATAAACCTTCCCATATCGTTAAGGCATGTGAATAGTCTATCCATGTCAAATTTTAGTGCATATAGAAACAATTTTAAAAAGTTTCAACATTGGCCCCATTCATAGGTCATTGTTGCCCATGTCTAGCCCTAGTACAATGCATGTTCGTTGTTCCTTTTAAAATTCGTTCGACGGTACACACGTCCCTGCATCTAGTATTGCAAGGGCATATTTATGTGGTGTTGATTAAATAATGAACGAAAAAGAGGGATTTTTCATCACAAGTATGACACACATGCATTGTATATACATTAATTTAGAACTTGAAAGAAAATTAATGAAGAAAGGTTGATGCAAACTTAAAACATGCGTCAACCAATTTGTGTACTTGGAAAGAAAAATAGGGTTTATGGTTTACATGATGAATTGATGATGGAAAAAAGTGGGTGTGTGAGTCAAATTTGAGTCCAGAAAACCTCCCATATTGTTAAGGCATGTGAATAGTCTATCCATGTCAAATTTCAGTGCATACATAAACAGTTTGAAAAAAATTCTTCAACATTGGCCCCATTCACAGGTCACTATTGCCCATGTCTAGTCCTAGTACAATTTTCGTTCCTTGTTCCTTTTAAAATTCATTCGACAATACACATGTCCCCGCATCTAGTACTGCAAGGGAGTATTTTTATGGTGTTTATTAATAAATCAACAAAAAAGAGGGATTTTTCATCACAACTATGACACACATACATTAATGTAGAACTTGAAATAAAAATGAAGAAAGGTTGATGCAAACTTAAAACTTGCATCAACCAATTTGTGTACTTTGAAAGAAAAATAGGGTTTATGGTTTACATGATGAATTGATGATGGAAAAAAATGGGTGTGTGAGTCAAATTTGAGTCCACAAACCCTCCCATATCGTTAAGGCATGCGAATAGTCTATCCATGTCAAATTTCAGTGCACACATAAACAATTTGAAAATTTTCAATGTTGGCCCCATTCACACGTCATTGTTTCCCATGTCTAGTCCTAGTACAATTTATGTTCCTTGTTCCTTTTAAAATTCGTTCGACAGTACACACGTCCCCGCATCTAGTACTTCAAGGGAGTATTCTTATGGTGTTAAGTAAGCAATCAATGAAAAAGAGGGATTTTTCATCACAACTATGAAACACATACATTGTATATACATTAATGTAGAGGATGAAAGGAAATTAGTGAAGAAAGATTGATGCAAACTTAAAACTTGCATCAACCAATTTGTGTACTTTGAAAGAAAAATAGGGTTTATGGTTTGCATGATGAATTGATGATGGAAAAAAGTGGGTGTGTGAGTCAAATTTGAGTCCATAAACCCTCCCATAATGTTAAGGCATGTGAATAGTCTATCCATGTCAAATTTCAGTGCATACATAAACAGATTGAAAAAATTTCAACATTGGCCTCATTGACAGGTCATTGTTTCCCATGTCTAGTCCTAATACAATTTATGTTCTTTGTTCCTTTTAAAATTTGTTCGACAGTACATGCATCCCCACATCTAGTACTACAAGGGAGTATTTTTATGGTGTTGATTAAGCAATCAATGAAAAAGATGGATTTTCATCACAACTATAACACACATACATTGTATATACATTAATGTAGAACCTAAAAGAAAATTAATGAAGAAAGACTGATGCAAACCTAAAAATTGTCTCAACCAATTTGTGTACTTTGAAAGAAAAATAGTTTTTATGGTTTACATGATGAACTGATGATGGAAAAAAGTGGGTGTGTGAGTCAAATTTGAGTCCATAAACCCTCCCATACCGTTAAGGCATGCAAATAGTCTATCCATGTCAAATTTCAGTGCATATAGAAATAGTTGGAAGATTTTTCAACATAGGCCCCATTCACAGATCATTGTTGCCCATGTCTAGATCTAGTACAATGTATGTTTGTTGTTCATTTTAAAATTCGTTCGACAGTAAACACGTCCCCACATCTAGTACTGCAAGGGCATATTTTTATGTTGTTGATTAAACAATGAACGAAAAAGAGGGATTTTTCATCACAACTATGACACACATACATTGTATATACATTAATGTAGAACTTGAAAGAAAATTAATGAAGAAAGGCTGATGCAAACTTAAAACTTGCGTCAACCAAATTGTGTACTTTGAAAGAAAAATAGGGTTTATGGTTTACATGATGAATTGATGATGGAAAAAAGTGGGTGGGTGAGTCAAATTTGAGTCCAAAAACCCTCCCATTTTGTTAAGGCATGCAAATAGTCTATCCATGGAAAATTTCATTGCATACAAAAATAGTTTGAATAAATTCCAATGTTGGCCCCATTCAGCCCATGTCTAGTCCTAGTACAATTTCCGTTCCTTGTTCCTTTTAAAAAAATTTCTATAGTACACACGTCCCCGCATATAGTACTGCAAGGGAGTATTTTTATGGTGTTGATTAAGCAATCAACAAAAACGAGGGCTTTTTTATGCATGCCCCCTCCCCTCCTAGGGTTCTATGACCTCCCAGTCTAGGATCTTTCTAATTTCTAAGTCGAATTGACTCTTCGGGCTCGTGATTGAACCCAAATAAATTATACACAGGCCCCTTTTACTTCTTTGTGCAACTACTATCAGACCCACGAGCTATTCCTAAGCACTTCCAAAACACTAACTTTCAGGCGCTAGCTCCTTCTGCGATTAGCCCCTTCTTCATATGGCCCTGGGTTGTGTCCTTGCACAAACACGTGATTGCGGACACGCGAAAGAGTGGTTTTAGACCAAACCACTTTTCACCCCGCAATTCACCTCCAGATTATGAGTATCCCTTTGTTAAAACCATGGTTGAAATTGTGGCCCGCTCAAGGAGACTTAACGTCTGAGCATGTCTTGGCCCCACAATCCTTCCCATCCATCGATCTCTCTCTTTCGGCGATGATCTGTGATCAAAAGATGCTATTGAATCCCCTTTCCTACTTTTTTCTTCCTCCTTCCATGTGTGATCCCATATCTCCACGATTTTTCGACACGTAGCTCCCTTCCAAATAAACGACTGTGGCTGATTTTGACTTTCTGGCCTTCAAGAGTTTTGACTCTCAAACTTTCACTTCCTATGTATGGAAATATTCCATAGTGGAATATCTGTTGCCACCTGTCTCCATGAATCTACGGCTAGGATCTCCTCCGTGTGTCCGGCCTTCCGGAGTTTCAGTTCTCAAACTCTCGTTTCTTCCGAAGATATTTCTCCGAAATGGCAGATTGTATGCCACACGTCCCCTCAATCAACGGTTCTACTCCCGCTTCGAGACTTTGGCCTCCTCAACCAAATCAATAGTCCTTCGACCTACTCCTCTATCAATGATCAATATCTCCTTTAGGACTTTGTCACTTTCACACTCTACTTTCCTCCAGAGTGTTCCGTACTCGGATTTGTAGATCTGGTGCCACACGTTCAATTTTGAATCAATGGTTGTTGTCCGCTTCAAGACTTTGGCCTTCGGCGATCTCAAATCTTCGGAGTGAATCCTTATAGAGTGTTGGATCCTCTGACACATGTCCTCCTTGATCCAACAGTTGTCCAACGGAGTGAATCTCCATCCTCCACGTATCTCCTCACATATCAACAATCCATGTTCTTTCTTTTGGGATCTATGGCCCTGAATTATTCGGGCTTCGGTGCTTCAGGATATTACGAAACACAATTCCTCAGAAACCTTGCAGTACGATCCTCTGAATTCCATGATTTGGTGACACCTGTCCAACCCATATCAAGATCTCCCAACTGCTTCGGTTGTTCAGGCTTCGATGATCTCAGATCTCAAACTTTTCATTCGCTTTTCTCCCAGAGTACTTTATCTCATATTTCATGATCTTTTTCCATGTGCTCTCTGGATCTAATGGTCTATATCTCTTCATCTCTTTGACACTTCATCTATTCGAGCTTCGAGAGTTTAAACTCCTGTGCACTCGTTTCTCCGGGAGTGCTTTCACCCGAAACTCAGATATTTCCCCACATGTCACTCTGGACAATGGATGGTCCCTATTCACTTCGGGAATTTTACAAGTCCACTCTCCTATGCACCTTCAAAGGTTAGAATATGTTGACCTTACTTGGATCCAACAGTTTTCAGTCCAAGCAATTAGATTCGACGGATGGAATCTGTTCTCCTCTGTGCTTATTCCTTTAAGTGTCTAAACGTAGATATGATGGTCCAGGCCCCTCTCCTCAACCGATCTGACAGTTTTTGTCGCTCCTCCTCCTGAGATTTTGACTTCTTCCTTCTTGGAAGGTTTTTGTTAGTGTTCAAAGGTTTCGGCCTTTGAACTTTCCCCTGCGAACCCGACAATCTTGGGTCTTGGTTGTGTCTCTGCTAACACTATCCCTCCTGAGATTTAGGACTTAGAGTAAGTTTGTTTTCTACGCACCCCTTGGAATTATCTCTTCTGAGATTTTTGATTTACTCAATCTCTTAAGGGTCTCAACCCTTTTGTTTCCTTCCAAAGGAAAACTTTGTGCCCTCCTGGCAACCTTCTACTCAATGCACACCTTGCAGAGATTTTCTACATAGTGTTCAAAAACTTTGTGAGTATCTTCCTATGATACTCTTATTCCCTGAACTTGACAAAGAGTTTATCCAAATGGATATTGGTGGCCACCCACCTTTTCCAACTGGCTCAAAACAATTTTCTGACAATTTTGGCAATTTACTATTTTTAGCAGTTTTAACTTCTGGGGCCATTTTGAGGGCCTAAATGAAGGTTTTTCGGGATCGATATCCCCAATGATAATTGAAGGAATTATTGAGCCCCAAAAATGAATCCCCTCAACGATACCTTTCCAATGGGCTATCACACACCTAAAACAGAGATCGTATGCAAAAGTTACAACCCCAAGAAGTTGATGTACTAACTTACCCAAATGGGGCCCACATGACTTTTGGTGCCTCATCTCCTAGGGTTAGGTTTTTGGATGTATAGGGTTTTTGGAATTCTTGATTATTGTAAAAATTCCTTCAGAGCCTCATTGTAACTCTCTTCTTATGAATGCACGTTGCCATCACATCTCTTCTCAGAGATAAGCCGTCACCATTCCAACAAGCTTGTTTCTGCTGCATTTTACAGTTTTAGCTTATTTCGTTATTGAATAGAAAACCAGTTTTACTGTATCTTTGTTATTTTGTGTTAAGAACCTGTTAATAATCTGTATTCATTTTGATCATCTCATAAAATCTAGATCAATGGTATCAGACTGGTATGATCCTTGTCGTCTTAATGCATGTCCCCAACGAGGTCGGAGTACAAAGAGTTGGGTCTCTAGCTTGTTTGTCTTGAGGAAAGAGGCTCTCGCGTGCCCAAGTGACCTCCCATGGTGGGAGAAAAGAAATATGGTGGGATAGGAGATCCTTTCAAACTGTTGATTGAGGAAGCCCTCACGCAACAGAGGAACGAAATGATGGATAGTTTCGCGCAAATCCTTTGGCGGCTACCAACAGGCGACGCATATTCTTCGAACGGAGGTGCCGCCCCCTTCAAGGTACAAATAAACTTTGATATTCCTATATTTGAAGGTCAGATAGATGCAGATGTTGTATACAAGTGGTTGAATCTACTAGAAGGGTATTTTTCTGTCCATAACTTTTCGATAAAGAAAGATTACTTTTGCGCTCCTCAAAGATGTTCCCCATGTCAAAGATTGGTGGGAAACTTTCTGTGAGCAAAAGGAAACATAGGAAACCTAGTTATTTTCAGTTATGGCCACATGGGAATCCTTCAGGGATGCTATTAAGGGAAAATACTACCCTGTTGGAAGTTATGACAACTTGTATACCAAATGGACCACACTGCGGCAAGAAAGAGACCAAGCAGTGCCAGATTTCACAAATATCTTCCATACCTTGCGCACCAAGTTGGGTATCAAAGATTCGAAGCAACATCTGGTGCTCAAGTATTGTGGTGTTCTTCATATATACATCTAGACCGAAATGGAATTTCTGGACATCTCATCCTTGGGCGTGGCCTACCGATATGCCGTCAAAATCGAGCAGAAGCTCAAACAAAAGACGCGGCAATTTGGGCCTAGGAACCCCTCACAACAAAAGCCAGGAAAGGGTGGCCCCAACCCACTGAACAAAGGACAGAGAAAATATGGACAGTATCATGAAAACTAGTCCAAGACACAAGCAAAAAAGGACACCAGAAAGACAAAGAAAGATACCGGAAAGTGGTGTGACTTCCATAAGAGCCCTTGGCTTAACTGTTGGATTACTGAGAGGGGGGGTGAATCAGTAATAGCGTAATTATAATCCTTTTTCTTCAAATGTTATATCAATGTAGAATTATTATCCAATAATGAGCAGTAAGAAATAAACAATCAAACACATACACAGTACACCAGCGTTTTACGTGGAAAC
>JASDQU010211682.1:29518-43454 GCA_032191745.1 Picea mariana | reverse complement strand
TGAGTGGGCTTTACTGGTGAGACCATTTGGGTTTCGGTAAGGCTCTCCGCAAGTTTCCAAGCAAAGAATTAACCTCCAAGGAGGCCCAAACCATTTCACTAATTGAACTTTAATTTACCCTTAATAAAACACGCGAACTACATTGCCCATGATTCTCTTTAAGGCACTGGTCTCAATTTTACATTCAACAAAGCCACAGGCTTCACATTTCATAATTGGTCATATGTTTAATGTAAATGATAAACTTGCACCTGACAACTGTTTCTTAGTATCCTTTTGATGCAAGTTAATTTGATTATATATATATATCGTGGTGAATGAATGTTCATGTTTATTTCAGTTTAATGGTTAATGGTTTGAAGAAGCAATAAACTCCTAGATTTCAATTTCTTGTACTTAGCTTAAAAGCCTTAGTATATTTGTTAGGGACTACCCGCCTTGGCTTCGCTAGGAGTTGGCCTAGACGGAGGAGTTGAGGATTAGGTGACAACACCTTAACTCTCACTTGCCCCCAAGGACACACCGAGTGGATTGAAGATTTCTTCCACGTCTCCCAAAGGTGTGTATAAGGCGGCAACACAACAGACTTTAGGACAACATGTCTTAAGGAGCAGACCTTGGAAAACAAAAGTTAAAGGGATGGTTTATGCCCAGGACAACAAATTTATAGGGAAGAATAAGGCTGGAAGGACTCATCCTTAGCCCATGTATTCTTACTAGTAAATTGGCATTTTATTGTGGATTGCAAAAGGGCCAAATTCCTTGGTACAGGAGCCCTTTGTTCTGGATGTAAGAACAAGAGATTTTGGCATTAAATACTTGTGTACCTTTGTATGAACCAATTACTAGTTTTATGTTCTGTTGCGCTAATGTAGTTAGGCATCTTAGTGTTTTTATGTTTATAGTTCAAATTGGTTAAATTTGTGTATAACTGTGGAAACATTAGACCAGACCTAAGGTGCAGTGAAATCTAACAATGCTTAATGTGATCTATCTAATGGCGTTTACATTGACATGACTCACTTTCTATGTTGCATTTGACTTGTGTACATGCCTCCAAGCTGATGGATTCACTTGACCACATGAGCCCCTCCTTAGATGATGTATTTCACATGGCTATTCACTTGGATTGAGCCTTGGTCCTTTGGAGGACGTTGAGGGGCTGTTTCCACATTCAATGGAGGTCGTCCCACCATTTTAGAGAGGTTGTTCTACTTGTTTTGGAGGATGTTGAGCTTGATGAGGACGTCACATCCTTGTTGAGATGTCTTAGCACTTGTTGTCGCCTTTATACACACCTTGGGAGTGTGGAAGAAATCTTCAATCCACTTGGTGTGTCCTTGGGGGCAAGTCTCGAGTCAAGGTGTTGTCACCTGATCCTCGACTCCTCTGTCTAGGCCAACTCCTAGCGAAGCCAAGGGGGATAGTCCTTGAAGAAAATATACCAAGGTTCAAAACTAAATCTAAGCACAACTAGTATTCTAGGAGTTTATTGCAATAAGGACAAGACAATCAAATATCATTCTACATTAGCAACACATGATTCATTCACTTATCCAAAGATATATTCAATAACAATACAGTAAAAGGGATAGATACATCAATGAGATACTTGCATGAAAGATGAGATATATACTGATGCTTGCAAGTAAGTAAGCAAATGATACACTTCAAAATGGAGATGCTTTGAATATAAGTACTTTGAAGTAAATGACTTGGAAAAAGTAAATCTGATTAGACCAGTGCCAAGAGTTGTGAGATATATGTAATGCTGTTGAAAATGGAGATTGTCGCGTGAATGTCTTTGCAAAGTTTTTATTAAAGTTGATTAAAATTATTTTGAAAATGTAAATTATTTTATTGCTTGTGTGAAATTGTATTGCAAGAAAGAAAAACTATTCTAGGTTTGGCCCCTTAAGGAGTTATCCCCTAAATTGAAACTTGTTGAGGACTTGCCGAAGATCTTATCTTCACCAACAAGCTCAATAGAGGTGCTAGAGGTCCAACACGGGGAGAACCTAGATCTCAAAGTTGTCGTCCGACTTCACAGACTCCAAGCAATAACAACTTTCGAGATTTCCCTAAGTTAAACTAGATCTGCACTGACCAACCTCGATTCTGCATGGAGCTTACTTCCAAAGATCGAGATTAAGCTCGCAGTGGAAGGGTCAAGAACATACACCAGGGAGTTGAGGGGATGGGTTTATTTGCCAAATTAAAATTGCAATAAAGGAAATGATTTTCTAATTAATCTAAATCCACATTGTCCAACCCCTTTTTGGCGTGAGCCTACTGAGGAGAGTTGAGGGGATTAGTTTATTTGCAAAAATAAGGAAAATTGCTAAATTAAAAATTTCACAAACGAAAACTATTCTAGCAATGAAAAGATTACTTTACCAAAAGAAGATCTAAACTAGTTGTTGTAGTGTTTGTGATGAATTTTAGCTTTCCCTTTAGATGTGACATTGTTTCTAAGGTGACAGTGGGTAGGTGTTCTTTTAGTTGTCTCCATATTGTGGTTTGGGTCGGGCTTTGCCCAACCTACAACTTGCGCGATAACATTTTGGCGTCGTTGTCGGGGAGGATTTTGAATCCTCTTCCGAACTTTAACGACACTTTGGCAAGCTATTCCAAAGCCTTTCCCTAGCTTTCTTGACGACTCCACCTAAAGGACGTTCCCTTTTCACCTTTGATGAGCTCTTCTTGAAGCTGATCTGGCGACTCCACCTTCCCATAATCCATCTTTCCTTAAGAATTTCCCCCCTAGGGAGGTTCAAACCTTCTAAGGTTTACCGAAGAAGGCCCCCTCTCAATTCTCTTGTTGTCAAAACCCTTTTCCACCATACCCTTCCCCTTGCTGCAATGGCTCACCCTTGGGCAAAGGACCTTTATAAACCCCTTAATATGGCCACTATCCTTGGATACCCTAACACAATGCCAAAAGAGTCTCACAAATGGTTGCCAAAGTTTCCTGGAAATAATGTCAGCACTGCGGACAATCATCTCTATGTCTTAGGCCGAGACATGGAAAATGAAAAAGTGGAACATGAGGATGTAGCAATGAGGCTACTAGCCTCATCTTTGATCGAAGATGCTCAAAGATGGTTTAGAGGGCTACCTGACAATCACATAGCATCTTATGAGGATTTTGCCAAGTTATTCAAGAACAAATGGACAACAAAGAAAGAGAATGGGATGCTTTTAGCTTTATTCAATCAGATAAAGAAAAAGGAGAATGAGATAGTGAATGAATTTGACACCAGGTTCGACAAATTATACAGTCATATTTCGACAGATTTGCGGCCTACGTCTGCAACTGTTTGTCTCCTCTATATGAATGCATTTGATGGGAAATTTCGCTTTATTCTGAAGGACAAGACGCCCACCACTTTGGCACAAGCCAAAGAGTACAGTGCATAGATTGAAGAAAATCTTCTTGACTCAAAGGTTGATCCTTTTCAATATCCTCGTGTCAAGGCAGAAGCAAAGACTAAGGCTTCCAGTAGCAGTTCTCCTGATCCAATTACCCTCTTGACTAAGAAGATAGATTAGATAAGTACTTAGTTTGTCCAAGCATAGAATCAAATCATGGGCCGATTAACCACTATGGAAAGAAACCAATCTGCCCCCAGACTTCAGTTTACTAGACAACAGAGAGATGCCACAGGTTGGAAACCAAGGCCTCAACAAGAGGCAAAGGCCCCTTATACTTTGAAACCAGTTGGAAAGGTTGACACAGAACAAACTTCGTGGTGTTCTCCGTGCCAAGAACCTCATCGAGTGGATGAGTGTCCCCGACGAGACGAAGATTCTTTCGATAGTATGAATTTCATGGATATGATCTGTAACTTCCAAGAGGAAGAGGTCACACAGGAATAGATCAACGAAGCTAGAAGACAGGGCGAAAGAGAGGGGAGACTCCGGGCATTGAATCAGTTGACAGACGATCGGAGGAAGGAACTGAGGAAGAGGGAATATTTGACATACACTAGAAGAAATAAAGCTTGAACCCCTCCATCACAACCTACCACTCCTCCATCTAGAGAGAAGGTGGTCCCACCATTTCCACCTCTAGTAAATGAGTTGCTTCCGAATCCAATATCAACAGATGAGATTTAGTTGAACATAGACGTTGCAACCATGTTTGGAAAGTTAAATATGAGGATTCCTGTGACAAAAATGTGCAAAATCCCTTCTGTAAGGAGGGAAGTCTTGAAGTTATTACAGGTACTGTTTGAGGAGGAGGATCCTCCAATCATTTTGAACACCATGTATCTCGATCGACAAAAGGACAACAATCCTCCTTTCTATCTTTCATTGGGCATGAATGGCCTCTGCCTGAACAACTGTATGCTAGCTTCCAGGGCCTCCACAAATGTCATGTCATTGAAGGTAATGGAACAACTTGGTTTGAAGACGACCCATCCCTATGGAAATGTGTGCGGCATTGATTCTAAAAGGGTCAAGGTTTATGGATTATGTGAGAACGTTGAGGTCTTCTTGATTGATTTTCTGCATATCAACCTCCTTATGAATATAGTATTAATTGATGTCTTGGATGCTTGGGGGATGCTTTTATCGAGGAGTTGGTATGCTGCCCTTGGAGGTTTCCTTAGCATAGATCTCACCCATGCACACATTCCCATGGGAGATGGCACCATTATACAGTCAAAAGTGAGTCGACAAACATGTGATGGATCGCAACAGTCCTGACTATACAAGTGAGGATGAGTTTGATGAAGTTCCGGATACCATTGAGTATGATCCATGAGACTTACCTTTCATGCAGGAGGACTACATAGACATGCTCTTCCCAAGGACAAATGAATACAAGGAAAAAATTGCAAAGTTCCAAGGGAAAGAGCCAGGGTCTATCCAAATATTGAAGAAAGAAGATAAAGAACGTGAAGAAGCCATAAAAAATGCAGTCAATGCAGGACCTCCTTCCTATCCTTACATTGAGAATATACCTTACATCAACTACAGTGAAGGAAGTCTTGCTTTCATGTGGGATAAGAAGAAGGGAAAGCCTAAATATGACCAAGAGGATGACAACTCTTGGTTTGGCCCTTACATCATCAAGAAGAAGTTCGAGAAAGAGATGTATTATTTGAGAGCTTTGGACAGGAGAAAGATGCCATTGCCAGTGGATGGGTCTCTTCTCCGACCCTACGTTCAGATCACTTGACTTCATCAGGGCCCAGGCCCTAGTTAAGTAGGTAGGTCATCTTGCTTTCTTTGTATTTGCATATTGATTGCTCATGATAGTTTAGATGCATTTCATATTTCATTTTTCTTTACTTGCATATTGATTTCATGCTTAGTTTATAATTTTTTTTTAAAAATGCTAAAATTTTCTTTTCTAGATTAGTTTCATTTTTGGTTTTGATGTATATGGACGAAGGGTGACAGTACCACCCTAGATTTTACAGTGTTTTGTTTCAGTGTAGGCACATGTCTTGATTTTTCATTAAGCTAGGCTCAAGCATGAAGTTCATTCCAATTTTAGCATTTTACTTGAACCATAGTCAATTGTAGTTACACCATAAACAATTTGTTGCAGCAACCAAGATCACAAGAAGAAATACTATGCACAAGTACACAAGAAGTATCCTGGGAAACCCTTCTCAACAAGGGAAGAAAACACAACCAATCCGTTGCTATATTCTTCAAGAGAAATACCTCCCACACCATAAACCTAGCACACAAAAGGGTGCTCACAAAACCTAGAAGACTAGTGCCCAAGAGAGGTGCGCACTTCAACCCAAAAAAAAGTACTTACTGAAATTTCCAAACTCACACTTGTGTTGTGTTTCGTCAATGGGGAAATCACCTTTATATATATTAGACTGGACATATCAAAAGTAGTGTCTATTGGCACAACAGGGCTGACCTCAATAACTCAAAATATAATTAATAATTACCATATTAATTATCTTTTACATTAATTATCTTTCACTTTATGGTGGGGTCGACCTGTACCCTTTACATCACAAATAGGTTTACAGGTAAGTTTGACTCTTAGACAATATAGCAAGGGATCTCATACACCCACTAGTGCTGAACCACTAGGGGCACGTCCATCTGTGCTTAGCCATGGGGACGTCCAAGTCTCTATCTCACTGCGTTTCACAGGAGAATCATCAGAATACACACTCACTAGTGCTCGGCCAATAGGATCACGTCCACCTGTGCTCAGCCACAGGAACATCCTACTCAACAGATCTCTATCTCACTGCATCTCACAGGAGAATCATCTGGAGTATCACATCATCTCAACTCTCTGCACAGAGGAGAATAGTAAACCCATCACATGAGCTCCTTCACCCCTCACAGGGGTACACATCGTTTCATCTCCGTCTCAGAGAGAACGACACACCCAACTCATGGGCTTCCTCACCCCACACAGGGGCACACAACGTTTCATCTCCGTCTAAGAGAGGAACCACACACCCATCTCATGGGCACATCCAACTCATGGGATTCCTCACAGGCCGACTCACTCAGTCTGTGTCCTGGAGGATGTCTCACGCAGCTGTAATCATCAACAACAGGTCCACCAGGAGATGTTGCGGTTCTCAGGCACTCTTCGACGAGCACATGTCCCCAAGTAGGAGCCAGATGTTATCCCCAACTCATAGGGATAACTAAGGAGATGATGTCTCGAGGCCCTCATGTTGCAGACTTGGAGTACCGAGAGACAGCTTGACCAACAATGTCCACTTGCACAAACGGAGACCCACCTCTCCACCACAACTCTAGGTTCGTCACGACGTTATCCAACACATCAACTGGCCTCCAGAAGACATTGGGTCTTGGTCCATGAGGTACAAGTCAGGTATTATGGTCTACTACCCTTAGGGATAGGTCTGCTATTGGGAGGTCCTTTTGACAAGTCATCGTGCCATTCCTGACCATACTTGTCACTTTCCACACTTAATCCCCTCATCTCCTTATCTTTTGGGATATTTGGGTGTATTGAAATGAAATATCGAAGAGGTATAGATATGCAGTATGGGATACAATGAAATTATTTGATGCTTTGTCTTTAGAGCCAAAGTCGAAAGTTTTCAATGTGAAAGCAAATGACTTTGCAGTAGCAGCTGCAACTCTCAAGCCTTTAGAAGAATTATTGACAAGAGGAGGTAAAATGCAAATTATCTTTAGACCTTTCGTTACAGATAATTTCGAACATTGGTAGGTGTTCAATGATGATTCACAGATTATTAGATTTATGAAAAACCTACAAGAGTTTGTTGATTATGATAGGATTGGCGAGAAGAAGGAAAAGAGTATCTTGAAGGAGCGTAGCCGAAAAAAAAAGAAATTTCCAAACATACTTGTTCCATTATAAAGAATCTTCGACATGCATGATATTTACAAGCAAAAGAAAGAAGTAATTATGTTGATGATTACAACTTTGTGAGACATTCTCCAGGTCGTACTCCTCAATGGACTGAGTTGGGTTGACCTGTGATGATACTCCTCGATGGACTGAGTTGAGTATGACACTTATCGATGGATCGATAAGTTGTACTAGGTTGGTGCCTAGCGACCCTTGGGTTGTAACCCATGTGGTTGGGATGTTGTACTGGGTTGGTGCCCAATGACCCTTGGGTTGTAGCCGATTGTCCCTTGTGGACACGTCTTGTGGTTGTATTCCTTGACGATGATGACTCACACTATGTGGTTGTACCCATAATGTATTCTAGTGGGTTGTAGCCCCTATAAGAGATGAGAAGGTCCACATTGGTTGTAGCCATGTGTGACGTGATGGAGACCTTTCACTGTGACGTCAAGAGAAGGAGAAGGTCCCAAGCCTGGCGCAGAAGACAAAAGGTTCAAGTCGTCCCCTGCCAAGAGAGACCACTTGGACGTGACAGTTCACACCTTGAACATGTATATATAGAAGAGTTATCTCTCATTTGTAACACATCACTTGGATATCTTTCTCCCTTGTGTATTTTTCTATATTTGACTAGTGCGCTATCTTTTGAAGTTGTAGTGCTATTCTTCTTATGCTCTTGTATCTTCTCTTGGACAAATATATATATATATTCTAGTGAAAGGTGTTAGAATATAATGTATGTGCTCGTTTTACCATTGACAATATCGCTATTGTCACCCAACCATAGGTCGAAGCCACCCTCCGAGCACCTTAACCTTGACAGAGAATTACTCCGGAAGCAAACCCTAGGCTAGATAACCAAACAAAGGGTAGCGCACGTTTCCCCAAGGATAGTGCACCAACAAGAGATGATCAGATAGTCCAAACCCTAACCAAGAGATAGTCCAAGCCAAACATGATTTGCTAGCTGCAGCAACTGCAATGACAACTCTCCTCAAACCTGTGCACAAAACTGGGCACTGTAGTGCGCACAAGTGCTGCTCTGCAATTTTGAGACTGCCTGCTAGAATGAAGGCTGGCCTCTTGTATTTATAGTAATTCTGGCTAACTGCCTGGGCCGACTTCTCATTCTAGGTATTTGTCTGTTCAGTATATATTATTTCTTTTGGCCGACTTCTTCTCTTGGAGGCTAATCACCTAATACAAGTTATCCTCTTGAGTCGACATGTCTTCTAGGGTTATTAGCCAACTCATTAGGGTTTCTTCTTGCTTCCCGGAATATTCTATTCTCGTCAGGTCTACACGTGGAGGTAAATACCTCCCGTAGCTACCATATGATCAACACTCCCTCCTAGTTAGGGAGGTATTACAGGTAATGGTCTTGAGCACAAACATACCATTCACCCGGTAGCATCAACATAGTTGTATAGACTATCTCATGACTAAATCATGAGCACCATCATCACCATCAATGTCATCAACTGCATCATCTCTTGAAACCATACTCCATCTGAGTAATCAGACATGATGCTGGATAAGTCACTAACACCATAGATTGATACAAGAGCCATTCTTCTAATCTGGACATATGTCCTAGAAGAGTAGATGTTCTGAACCATTTTCCGTCTAGGAAATCTCTGTCTTTTGATCATCCATCTAGCTGATAATCATTTCCAAAACTATTGATAGTCTTCAAGGCAATCGGAACAGAATAGAACACAACTGTGTCTATCCATAGTAGTACATAACTACAATCCAGAGGTACACTACCACACCAAGTAGCACACAAGTACTTGATCAGTAACGTATAGTCACAAATAGTGGAACACATCCACCACAGTCGTATACATATACAGTCTTCATAACAATCATCTGATATCTACCTGCACAGAAACAATGTTATGATATAAACTGAATCATCTGGGCCATTCTTCCACTCACATCTGTGAGATCCCGGAAGAGCATCTGCCCTCAAAAGGTAAGACATCAATGATGAGCTATCTGAACTATTCTTCTCAAGCAAGGAAGAGTAACTATCCTGATTTCTGAGCCTGGACCATTCCCCACCCTGGGCCATTCCTCCGACACTAAACAAAGTGTAACCTGGAGAGAATGAATCTGCCCTAAGGAATGCCTGTCCCTGATTGTTGAGCCTGGACCATTCCTCCGGCACTAAACAAATTGCAACCTAGAGAGAATGAATATATCCTAAGGAATGATTGTCCGGACCATTTCCTCTGTTAACCACAAGAGGAAAAGATTGTCCTGTACCGACCTCCAAAACGGACCATTCCTCATGTTAACCACAATGAGAAATCATTGTCCGGCAAGGCGGGCCAATCTTCTTGAGTAACCCTTAAGAAGAGAGATTGCCCTAGACCACTCCCCATGTTAACCACAATGGGAAGTCGTTGTCTATGGTACATCAGCAATCTGGACCATTTTCTGAACTGGAAAATGTATGTCCGTCAGAAATCTCAATCCACTTTCCGAACTGGAAAGAATTTGCTCATCCTGGACCATTTTTCGAACTGAAAAATGACTGTCCATCAATCAATAGTACATCAGTGCTCCCTCCCAACCTGGGAGTCATCTCTTCCTTTTTCAATAAGGAAGTTGTCTCCACGAGCTCCAGCTTGAGTACGCAAACTCTTTCATCTTGGACAGAAGCTTTACCAAAATGTTTGCTTATCTGCTCATCTGTGGAGATATGTATTGGAGAGCCACTTTCTCCTTTTTGGACTTCATCATGAATAATGTAATGCTTGATTTCAAATGTACTTCGGTTTGGAACACTGGTTTTCTCTGAAGGCTTCATGTAGATCTTGATCAATAAAGTATATCATTGTTGGATTCCTCTTGCTAGCTCACAACATCGTGGCAAGAGTCAAACTGGAACATATCCATGTGGCACTTCTTCTGTCATCATGAGATCTTTGTCATGGATTGGCAATCCATCATCCTGATCTTTTGAGTAATCATTTTGATACAATATCTCTTTTATAGAAAATCTTCACCACGCTTCTGCTGTGCACTTGGAGATTCCCCACCAAGTTATCTTCTTCCATATGCATACAAGGGTCTCTTTCTGGTATGCCTCAAAGTCTTGAGGTTGCTCTTCATAGTTCATACGCTCTTTGTTCAATTGCTCTGGAGAACAATCTTTGCATTCATCTGATGTAGAACTCCAACTCATGGATATTGACTCATGTAAAGATATGTCTAGTTTACCGGAACGAGCAATCATCATAGTCTTCTCCCTCCATCTAGGAGAACCTCTAGTTCTAGATCTTGCAATGCTTTCATTCATAAGTCTTCCATACACTGTTCTTCATCACAATTTTTAGTTCCTCTGCTTGATTGCTTTTAGTGAGTTCATATCAGGCTGGTAATCTTGTGATATAATGACTGGTTGTTCTGGCTTCTCTTCCTTCTTGGAATCTTCATGTTCTTCCTCATGTTTTTCTTTAGCTCTTGTGTCCATGGAGTTTCTTATAGATTCCATGCCCTAAAGATTCCACTTCTTCCTTTCATTATAGAATCATGGATGTGGATGGACAACCAAGGATACTATAATAGAGACTTTGGTTTCACGATCTTTCCTTTCACGATATCCAACACTTTATTCTTGGCAAGGATGAGGTCAATCCTTGCCTTCCATGCTCTGAAGTTAGAAGCTCTATCTAACTTGTTTTCTGACTTTATAGAGTAAGTCATGGCTGCTTTCACTTGGTCAACCCTAGATCTGACCAAAAACTCAAACTTGACGTCTTGGCTTGCTGAGAGTACCAGGAGATGCGCTAGGCTAGGGCGCATTGATCTATCCGGAAATTATGTAAATCCCTTCACTTAAGGTGCCTCAACGAGAGGATTAGGGTTTCTGCAACTGCACCTACTAGTAACCCTAGTGACAGTGCTTTGGTGACTGCTCCTGCTAGAGAACCTAGCGGCAGTTCTTCAACGAGCTTAATATCCTTCTGGCTATGTTTCCTTCCAGCAGTTAGACTGAATGAAGAAGGTGTGGGCCCATAACCTGTTAGAATATAATGGATGTGCTCGTTTTACCATTAACAATATCGCTATTGTCACCCAACCATAGGCTGAAGCCACCCTCTAAGCACTTTAACCTTGACAGAGAATTACTCCGGAAGCAAACCCTAGGCTAGATAGCCAAACAAAGGGTAGCGCACATTTCCCCAAGGATAGCGCACCAACAAGAGCTGATCAGATAGTCCAAACCCTAACCAAGAGATAGTCTAAGGCAAACATGATCTGCTAGCTGCAACAACTGCAATGGCAGCTCTCCTCAAACCTGCGCACAAAACTGCGCACGCCAGTGCGCACAAGTGCTGCTCTGCAATTCTGAGACTGCCTGCCAGAATGAAGACTGGCCTCCTGTATTTATAGTAATTCTGGCTAACTGCCCGGGCCGACTTCTCATTCTGGGTATCTATCTGTTCAGTATATATTATTTCTTTTGGTTGACTTCTTCTCTTGGAGGCTAATAACCTAATACAAGTTATCCTCTTGAGCCGACATGTCTTCTAGGGTTATTAGCCAACTCATTAGGGTTTCTTTTTGCTTCCCAGAATATTCTAGTCTCGTCAAGTCTACACGTGGAGGTAAATACCTCCCGTGGCTACCATATTATCAACAAAAGGTTGTTGGGTTTTCTTCCCTTGTGTAGAAGGCTTCCTGGGATAAATTCTTGTGTATCTTGTGCATGGTTTTCTTCTTGTGATCCTGGTTATTTACTGCAGTTATTTATGCTTCAGTTATGCTTCTGCTAATGTGAAATATAAGGAAAGTTAATGAAATTTGAACAAGCATAAAATTCTAGCATGGTATCAGAGCAATGTTCTTGAAAGAAGCCATTTGCACAAGCTCGCTAGCCTTCTTCTGCAGCTCGCTACCCCTTTTGCAGTGAGCTAGCCTTTTTTCTGCAGTTTGCTAGGGTTTGGCAGCAGCTACACATTTCTTTGTCAAGCTCGTTGAGCACTAGTTCCTAAGACGTTGGGACAAATTTCACCACAGGGAAGTTCGCCCTACCCTAGCGCACCCCCTGCAACACTTGGATTGCAAATTGGAGTTTAAATTTTTGGGGATTTTCCAGTCCTAAGGTTTCTGCAGCCATGGTGACAACTGTCCATGTGGAAGATAGGCTTGACGGAGCTGCTAACTTTAACTCTTGGAAGTCTAGGTTACTCATCACTATGGAAGAGAGTGATCTGATAAAGTTTGTGGAAGAAGTTGTGCCAAAACCAGATGATGCTTTAGAGAAGTCTCAGTGGAAGAAGAATGATGTAAAAGCTAGAAAGATCATTATCTACTCTGTGAAAGATCACTTGATTCCGTACATCTCCAAACTAAAGATAGCTAAAGAGATGTTTGATGCCTTGAAGAAGTTGTTTGAGAGCAACAACACTGACATAGCTATTGCCTTGAAACACCAGCTTGCGAATGTCAAGATGAGTAAGGCAGATACAGTTGCCACCTTCTTAATGAAGATTTTTGATATCAAAGATTAGTTGGGCGCCATTGGAGAGATCATCTCATTTAGAGAACTTGTCATGTTGATTCTTAATGGTCTTCCAAGTTATTGGGAACCATTCATTTAGAGTATCAGTGGGTGATCCAAATTGCCTAAGTTTGATTGGTTATGGGCAGATTGTACTCAGGAGGAGACCAGATTTGCAGCTAGAGGTGTGCAAGGTTCCCATCATGATGAAAGTCAAGCCCTTGCGTCTCATGCAAGGAAAGGCAAAGGAAGAGGAAGAGGTTCCTGCAGACCATTCAAAGGAGGAAAGTTTGGACCAACTCCTGAGCATAAAAAGGACCTTTCAAAGATTCACTACTTCAAATGTGAGAAGATTGGCCACTATGTCAGACATTGTCCTTTGTGGAAGAAAGGAAAGCAGCATGCCTCCGCCGTTGATGTTGACCGAGAGCCACCCCAGAAGAGGTCATGGAATGCAAACAAAGACAATGAGGAGCTCTTCTTTATTTCATCCCTCTCAGGTACGGTTCCTACTAACAGTGATATTTGGTTAATTGATAGTGGTGCTTCCACACATATGACTAGATATAGAGAGCATCTTACAGATTTAGTAGAAAAGACTCTCGGTTTCATATTGTACTTGGTGATGATGCCAGATATACTATGAAGGGAACTGGGGCCACTTTGTGATGTCCCGTCCCCAAGAGTAGGCCAGCAGGGAGTGACTTAGTAGTCTATATGTTCCTGTAGACTATAGTCAGGCACAAACAGGGAACAAGATGGAGAAATAAGGAGGAATTAACGGCTAAACGATGAATTAAGCCAAAATACTTAGGAAAAGTCACTTAAGCCTAAGTCAACGGAGAATTAGAATGAAAAGGTGTTAAGGGGGGACTTAACTGACAAATAAATCACTTTAGGAGGAAAGGCGCCTAGGTTAAGTGATGTCAACGAAGAATTAGGGTTTCGGAAAGCTATAAAGGAAGGGTAAAGCAACCTAATTCATTACGCATGATTATGATTTGATGTTGAGAGCTTCCAGAGGAGGAGGAGAGACGACCTTGTTGTTTTGTGGATTTCTGGAGGAAACC
>JASDQU010211682.1:10705-24673 GCA_032191745.1 Picea mariana | reverse complement strand
TGCATGCACGGATAGAATGACCAAAATGAACGATCCCGGATGAGCTCGGTGACCGCTATCAGCTGGAAAACTCGATCTCAAAACTCCACCGTCAGAATGTCCTCAAAACTGCTCCAATCAATGCGCCCTGGCTGCTGCACTAGAAATAATGTCTGACGGAATCCAGAACGGACCTCTACAGCACTAGATCTGAAACCCTGGGGGGTTTGCGCCCCTCCTTGGGCACTGAATGCGCCCCAATGGATTCCACTGTCGGAATCTGCTGCTATGTAGCTCAAAACGATCGTCTCGTCCCGTAGTCAAATGGGTTGGAAGGATTTGGCCGGATCTGATGGGGAACCCCTGCATGCAAAGCCAAATACCTGTCCGGAATGCATGCGCCCTAAACAGCTGTATGGGTCGCTCTGCAAGATTCCACCGTCGGAATCTGTCGCTATGTAGCTCAAAACGATCGCCTCGTCCCGTAGTGAAATGGGTTGGAAGGATTTGGCCGAATCTGATGAAGAACCCCTGCATGCAAAGCCAAATGTCTGTCCGGCATGCATGCGCCCTAAATAGCTGTATGGGTCGCGCTGCAAGATTCCACCGTCGGAATCTGATGAAAACTGTCTCAATGGAAGTGCCCTGGCTAGCTCTCCACTGGGTCGGAATGGATCTGCAATCGGAACCACGGTCTACTGCAGATCTGAGAATCTCTCCAATAGCTTGCGCCCTCCGTGGCTAAGCTGCGCCCTCCTCACAGAATGCTCCTGAAATGCACGATGAAATACCTGGATGGTATCTCCGATAGGCTAGGGTGTGTCTCTCAACACCGAAACCGATCAAGGGTGGTGATTTCCTCCAGAAATCCACAAAACAACAAGGTCGTCTCTCCTCCTCCTCTGGAAGCTCTCAACATCAAATCATAATCCTGCATAATCAATTAGGTTGCTTTACCCTTCCTTTATAGCCTTCCGAAACCCTAATTCTTCGTTGACATCACTTAACCTAGGCACCTTTCCTCCTAAGTGATTTATTTGTCAATTAAGTCCCCCCCTTAACACCTTTTCATTCTAATTCTTCGTTGACTTAGGCTTAAGTGACTTTTCCTAAGTATTTTGGCTTAATTCATCGTTTAGCCATTAATTCCTCCTTATTTCTCCATGTTGTTCCCTGTTTGTGCCTGACTATAGTCTACGGGAACATATAGACTACTAAGTCACTCCTGGCTGGCCTACTCTTGGGGACGGGACATCACAGAAGCTCCTTGCAGGATTGTTTGGACATGTGCTGGATCCCATCGTGATTCATTGTGATAACCACAGTTGTTTGAATCTCTCAGAGAATCCAGTATCTCATGACAGATCGAAAGATGTTGAGATCAAGTATCATTACATTCGAGACATGGTGTTGAGGAAAGAAATATTGGTGCAGTACCTTCCTACAGATGGGCAGATTGCAGATGTTCTCACCAAGCCTGTTACCAAGTCGAAGTTCTAGTACTTCCGTGATAAACTTGGAGTGGTAGAAAATGCCCCTCTCGTTGAGAGGGAGTGTTGATGATTACAGCTTCATGAGACATTCTCCAGGTCGTACTCCTCGATGGACTAAGCTGGGTTGACCTGTGATGATACTCCTCGATGGACTGAGTTGAGTATGACACTTATCGATGGATTGATAAGTTGTACTGGGTTGGTGCCTAGCGACCCTTGGGTTGTAGCCCATGTGGTTGGGATATTGTATCGGGTTGGTGCCCAACGACTCTTGGGTTGTATTCCAAGTGGTTGGGATATTATGGGTTGTAGCCTATCGTCCCTTGTGGACACGTCTTGTGTTTGTATCCCTTGATGATGATGACTCACACTATGTGGTTGTAGCCCTACTGTATTCCGGTGGGTTGTAGCCCCTAGAAAAGCTGAGAAGGTCCACATTGGTTGTAGCCATGTGTGACGTGATGAAGGAGACCTTTCACTGTGACATCAAGAGAAGGAGAAGGCCCCAAGCCTGGCGCAGAAGACAAACAGTTCAAGTCGACCCCTGCCAAGAGACACCACTTGGACGTGACAATTCACACCTTGGACATGTATATATAGGAGAGTTATCTCTCATTTGTAACACATCACTTTGGATATTCCTTGGATATAGTCTAGTTTCTAATGTATATTACCTTGCTAGTCATCACTTTTGAATATGGAGATGCACTAAGTCCCCCGTAGGATTTTTTTTAATGTTTTCAGCAAATAAAAAATTTCCCGCAAAAATGAGATCTTTTAATTGTAATTGATACATAAGTTAAATAAGTGGTACTAAGAGGCATCATATGTACCCCTTTTGTTGAGTGAAAATAGTGATTTGAATTACTAAAAAGTCAATGTCTCTCACCAAAGGGAAATAAAAGGCCAAAAAAGACCAAAAACTCAGCTTGCCTATTTTCAAGGAAACATGTTGGGGACATGTTTTCCCTTAACTCTCTCTCTCTCTCTCTCTCTCTCTCTCTCTCTCTCTCTCTCTATGTTCACTGCTTGTTAGTGGCACTTGAGAGGAAGTCAAGGCGAGTTGCTTGGGGAGTTTTCTCCACTTGATGGAGATCCCAAGGTCAAGTGTGCACTATTATCCCCATTTTGTGGGATAACTAAGGAGATGATGTCTTGAGGCCCTCAGGTTACAGATATGGAGTGTCGGGAGACTACATGACTAGCAGTGGCCACTTGCACATACAGAAGCCCGCTTTATCACCACATTCTGATCCATTGTTAGTGCATCCACCACACCAGCTAGCTTTTGGAAGGCATATGGGTCTTGCTCCATGCGGTACAAGTTAGGTATTGTGGCAGGTAATCACCCTAATATTTGAGGCATTTAAACATGTTGTATTAAGTTTCTTTTGATTATAGAACTTCTACTTGGACATTATGCTTTTGACCCTGTTTCACCTTGGTGAGTGTCATAAATTTCCTAGTAAGTGGCCAACCTTTGGGGAAGGTTTGTGACTAGGGGTCCCTTAAGGGCCTATCGTACCATTCCCGACCATACTTACCACCTTTCGCTCATTACACTCCCATCATATTGTCTTCTCCTAGGCCCTTTGACTTTAGTGACCCAAGAAGGGCATGTACCTCATTTCATGGGAAGAAGGGCCTGATGGCCCAGAGGGATTGTTGTTGGCTAAAAAGATAAAAGCCTAAATATAGACCTTCTAGATGATTCGCCCAAGGATCCCCGAGAAAGCAATGAAACGCTTCTCTCTAAGAAATGGGGAACCTACAAAAATAAATGATAGTAAATACTTAAGCGGTTGGTTGGAGGATGGGAGGTCTCATCACGAGCCAACCTATCATGATCATGGGTATTTAGTGGTATGAAATTGCCATCATTTGGTCACCAAGCTAGGGTAGTGGTTCTCAATTACACAATTGAGAGAAAGGGTGTCTCATCACGAGCCAACCTTCTCATTTCCATGAGGTATTTGTGAACGACACTGTCGTTATCTGGACACCAAGCTAGGACGATGGACTTCAACTTGGTCCTTAAAACATGAAAGAAATATAAGGAGAAAGGAAGAGCTATGAAGAAAGAATGACAAGAAGATGGGCTTGGAAAAAGTGCATCACAAATGAAGGTGCCACACACCCTCTACAAAGGCTCCCATAAATGAGATAATACGAGCCCTTGTATGTCATGAAGCTCATTGAACTATGAAGTTTAAATCCCTTTCCACCTCATCACCCATTACATAACCTTGAAAGGCCACCCTTGGGAGCATCCCCTACTTGAGGGTTTTGTTATACCCAATAAGACTTTTATGACACCCCTCCCACACTTAAACTTGGTCAATTGTATAGGGTCTTTGAGCATTTGTTTAATTTGATGCACATGCTTAGGTGCCTTGTTTATTAGATGTGGTTTACACTTGTCATGATATCTTTGACTTGAGATCTTTGGAGGGCATACCCTTTTGTTTTGCAAGACCTTGCTTGGTGGCAAGTTTTGGGAGAACAAGCCTAGCTTGGGCTTCCATGGGGCAAGAAGCCCACAGGTTGGATGTTGTAGGTCTGCACATCGGATCACAAAGACATGCCTTTGGAGGCTTAGATGGCATCATGGAGGATCTTGCCCAAGCCCTATTACCCAAACGACTTGCCTAGGAGAGGCAAAATGTCACCTTTTGAGGCTTGACGTCATGCTTGAGGGGGTTTGGTGATGATGAAGTTATTGCACATTGACACTTGGCATGTTTTGACCGAAGGAGACATGGATTGACCCTAGCACATGATGAGGAGGCTCAAGGAGCCCCAACGGCCTCCATTTTCTTCTCCAACGACTTGCTCAAAGTGTCGAAATGTTCCCTAAAGGGGTAACACCATCTTATTTTTAGGGTTTCTATTGTGTTAAAGTGAAAATTAAATATTATTATTTGGATCAAGGGGTAAGACAAGGGTTGTTGACCCCTTGTATTATGTTTTACCTTTGAAGTGGACAAACTATGTTTTAAGACTTTTTTATAAATAGAGATCATGTGAATCTCATTTGATAATATAACTCTCCCATTGTGAGAAGTACTTGGCTGAAATTTTCGCTATTCTTGGGTATTATGGTGTTTCTCTCTTGTGCAAATGATTTTATGGTGTATCTCTTGGTGAATGGATGAGGAGTGATGCTCATCTCTTGGATGATTATTCTCTTAATGCTTATGGTGAATTTGCTTGGTAAAACTAGGGTTTGATCTCTCTCTCTCTTGGAATTGGTAAGGAAAAATATGCATTGTTAGTTATTTCTTGCTCTTTCTTGGTTATGGTTGTTTGAAAGCCTAGGAGGACTATGTTGGATACACCCTCCATTAAGCTTCATCTAATTTGCTAAAGTTTACAAGTTATTTTGCAAGGGTTGCTAGGAGGAATACGAGTGTGTATACCCTCTTAGATTTACCCTAAGTTTGATTGGCATACCTTAGGAAGTAAAAGGGCTTACACCCCTAGGGTCTTTGTTGATCTAACTCTTTATTCGAAGACTCAATTTACCCAATTTTAAAGACACTAATCTGAATATTTTGCATTGGAGATATAAAATAGTGCATTGGAATACGTGATTTTTGGTCATTTCAACTTTCTGCAATCAAGGTTTTGTTTCTTGTGCCTAGAGCACCTCTTAGCCACTAGGGCATCCCCTCTAAAGGGTTATGGCTTGCTGCTGTTATAAACTTTCATCTTCAGCCATTAGGGCTGCAGAAACCCTAACATTCTTTCACTTTTAACTTGCTTTTCAACCGTCAGAATTAACTAAGTTTTTCACTTTTATCTACTTGGTCTAGCACAACTTTTGGGTGGATGCTTTTTGAGTTTTGGTGGTTGAATTTAACAACAAGTTTGCTACAGCCATAAGGTTGCAAAATATTTCTACAAATACCTTTTATTACAGCCTTCTCTCATTGCTAAAGTCTAATGCTATCTTACTTGTTTTGATCTAGTTGTTTCTAGTTTATCTCTTGCTCTTTCAACTAGGCCTTTGGCAACTTATTTTGCAGCATTCATTATCATTTTCATTGCTGATATATACTGTTACTAACTGCTGCAATTAGGGACAACAAGCTTAACTTGCTTGTCCATCATATACTTGGGCTTGTATCGTTGTCTTGCTTGTGTCTCGGGTAGGTGCAATTAACGTTTTCAAGGTCTACTACTTCTTGGCAACTCTTGGCTACTATCAAGACCTTACTCAAGCCCTTCTCCACACATAGAAACTTGACCTGTAGGGGCATTTGTTCATACATCACACTTTCTATCTCATTCCCCCATAGGGTCACTGAGATTCCCCCCTTGAGGTGACCACTTCACCTCTAAAGTGATAGGAACACCTACGTAAGGTGACAATGGGTAGGCGGTCTCTTAGTTGTCGAAATTTGGTGGTTGGGTCGGGCTTTTCCCAACCTACAACTTGTGTGATAACACACACTTCATGAGAGAGGTGGCACATTTTTGAGTAGGGTGACAATCCCAAGGAAGGTCGCCACCTTTCCTTGGCTATGTGGCAACTTCTCATCCTCTTTGGTTGACTTATGGCGAGTTATCTTTGTAAAACAATGAAAATACTAACAGGCAGAATATACACATTCTTTGTGGAACATAATAATTGCTCAAGATAGAACAAAGACAGAAATGAGGGAGGTAATATATTATTTATCTCAATAGAAAACAATACAAAAGCAGACTAGTTGACTTCTTACAACCTTATCTTTATTATTGAAACTCGTACTTATGTAGCTTGAGCTCAGATTCCTATAACTTGTACAAACCTGTACGGATCGAGATTCTCTTGTACAGACAAACCCGTACATGATATAGCTTTTGTTTGTCATTTGCTGCGATCTGTGAGTGACACTAAGTGTCTTACACCCTACTCGGTTTGTGTATCTATGTTGCATTGTATGCAGAGATAGTCACTTAACTTCTTAAGCCAGGTATGGGTTGCCCCATGGCCGCACTGGCTAGTCTGCTCACCATATGTGTGTCTCTGGCCACCTCTTCTCTCTTATTCGAATCATTATAAGACTGTTGGGTAACTTACTTTTATTGTTCTTCTTCCCTCAACTTAGGGTTTGTGTGTGGGCCCTCAAATCGTGGAAGATCCCAACCATTGGATCTTTTGCAAGATCAATCGTTGGGACTTGTTCTTTCATTAACATAACTTAAAAGCTCATTTTTTTACTTTTCCTCGCTAATTTTCTTAACACTCCCTCTTAGTGAGGAATGAGTTCTCTAAAACACCCAGTTTTTTTTAGAAATACTCAAACTTTCCCTTTGGCAGTGCTTGGGTCAGGATGCCTGCAACTTGTTCATTGGTGGAAATATATTGAAGTTTTCCTACCCCTTTTTGTACTTTGTCCTTGATGAAATGATATATGATTTCAATGTGCTTGGATCTATCATGGAAGACTGGATTTTCAGATAACTTGATGCAACTTTGATTATCACAGAATATTGTGGTGGAATCCAAGTCTGTTTTGAAAAGATTTATAAGCATTTTCCGAAGCCAAATGGCTTCACAACTTGCTGGGTTGGTTGCCATATACTCGGCTTTTGCTGAATTAAGTGCAACTGATTTTTTCTTTCTATTGTACCACGATATCACACCTAAACCTAGGTTGAAGCAACAACCAGAGGTACTTTTTCTATTGTAGTACTTCCATCCCAATCTGAATCAGAATAACCCACCAGATTGATTTAATCTCCCTGTAGGTATTGAAGACCAAATTCTATTGTACCCTTTAGATACCTTAGGATGTGTTTTGCTGCAAGCCAATGTATTTTCCTTGGATCTACCATATGTTGACTGAGAGTGTTGACGACAAAACATATATCAGGCCTGGTGTTTTTCAATTACATTAAGCATCCAATCAACTGTCTATATATGATGGATTCACCTTGTCTGACCCAGAAGAATTTAATTTCTTGAGATTTGTAATCATGGGGGTGGTCATGGGTTTGCAGTCCTCCATCCCAAATCTTTTGAGGATCTCAATTGTATACTTTCCTTGACCTATGAAGGTCTCACCCTCTGGTTGCCAGATCTCAAGCTCAAGAAAGTAGTGTATTAATCCTAGGTCCTTCATTTCAAACTCTTTGGCTATATCTTGCTTGCAGTCTACTATTAGAATTTTTGCTCCCGTCAGAAAGAGATTGTCCACATACAACACAAGAATGAGGATGTCTTCTCCCTTCATAAGGAGGTATAGATTTGGATCAACATCACTCTTGATAAATCCAATACTTTCTAAGTAATTGTCAATCCTGGACTACCATGCTCTGGGTACCTGTTTGAGTCCATACAGGGCCTTCTTTAGTAGACAGACATGGCTTGTGTTGTTGTGTACCTCAAAACCCCTTGGCTGTTTCAGATAAACCTCCTTTTCAATGTTCCCGTTGAGGAAAGCAGTCTTAACGTCCATTTGATGTAGTCTCCACCCCATCTGAGTTGCAATAGAGATGATTGTGCGAATGGAAGTGTATCGGGATACTAGAGCGAAAGTCTCTTCATAATCCACTCCTTCCTTTTGAGAGAATCCCCGAGCAACAAATCTGGCCTTGTGCTTGTCAATGCTCCCATCCGCTGCATGTTTTATCTTGTATATCCAATTGGAGCTGACAACATATTTGTTCATAGGTTTGGGTACAATTTCCCACACATTGTTCTTTATTATGGAGGCATACTCTTCCACCATGGAATCCCTCCAAGGCTTCCTTTCAATAGCTTCTTCAAAGCAAGTTGGTTTTTATTCAATCATACTACTCATGAGGGAAACATACCCTGAATACCTCTGAGGAGGTACACTTGTTCTAACTAAATTTTTTGGAGACTCTACTTGTTCATTTGCTTCCTTCAACAGTTGTTCGAACCATTTTAGTTTCCTTTTCTTGGAGGTAGCAGGTTGTTCTTCCTCTTGGTGTTCCACTGTGGGAAGATTTGCCCCTTCTGATGAGATCTTCTCCTCTTGACTGGGGGATTCAGTTTCAAAGGTGTCCTTGTCTTGATATGAGTTTCAGAGGGCTCTCTCTTCTTCAAACTTTACGTCTCTGTGTAGGACAGTTTTCCAAATGGTGGGGATGTATATTTTGTAGGATTTGGAGGTCTCACTACACCCAACCAAAATCCCCTTCTTAGTTGTAGGATCGATCTTAGTCCTTTTCTCACCAGGGATATGGTAGTAGGCAACACACCCAAAGATCCTAAGGTGACTGATGTCTGGCTTCTTTCCGATAAACGCCTCTTTTGGAGTCACATTTCCCAGTACTTTGTGAGGACTTTTGTTTTGAAGATAGACTGCAGTGTTGCAAGCCTTTGCCTAGAGAAACTTTGGAAGATTTTGATCATGCAACATTTCTTTTGTCGCACCTACAATAGCTATGTTCTTCCTCTCTAAGACCCCATTTTGTTGAGGGGTATAAGGGACTGCCAGTTCTCTTTTGATTCCTGTTGAAATAATGTAACTGCGAAGAGCATTCTTATTATTTTGTTATTGGATTAAATCCCCATTGTGGATTAATCATGTCATTATTATTATTTTTATTATTAGATTAATCCCCATTGAGGATCAATCAAGTCGGTAATTGTATAAGGACCAAATCCCCTTTTGCGGATTGGTCATCGGACAATTATAATGAAAAGAATAAGAAGTCGACCCCAATAGTTATAATGAAAGGGCCAGATTTAATTAAAGGTGGATTTACCCACCCAGTGAGAGAGGTCGGCCCAGCCAGTTGGTGACTCTTCACACGTGCCAGATTAGTATAAATAAGAGGCTAGCACCTCACTTCTAACACACTTCACTTGCTCATTCTCTTAGGAGGCAAGTTGACATTTCAAGTTGGTGAGAGGAGAAGAAGGGTGGCGCATCTCTTGGAAGAGGATTTTCTGTATTGGTTGAGTTATCTCTTGAACTTTTGATAAGCTATTTATGATAAGGAAGTTTTGCTGGGTTTTCTTCCCCTAGAGGGTTTCCCAGGATAAATGTTGTGTCTATTGTGGATGTGTATTTCTCAGTGATCTTGTGCTTATTATGCTCTTATCTTTATGAAATGCAAAGAACTATAATAATAGCATAAACATTAACAATTCCAAACTCAGCACAAAACCTCTTGAAGGCATACAAGGTGTATTCTCCCCCATTATCAGACCTGAGGGCTTTTATCCTCTTTCATGTCCAAGTTTCAACAAGGGCCTTGAATTCTAGAAACCTCTTGAGTACTTCTTCTGAGGTTTTTCCTGTCAAGAAGTAAATCCAGGTTTTCCTAGAGAAGTCATCTATGAAAGTGATGTAGTATTTGAACTTCCCTCCTATGGATAATGAGGACATGGGACCACAGATATCAATATGAAGTAGGTCCAAAATGCTTGTGGACCTTGATTCACTCTTGGGGAAGGGTGCTCGTACATACTTGCCTAGAACACACCCTTTACATATTTCATGGTGTTCTGAAGTGAATGAGGGCATCCCTGTCATAATCTTACCCAAGATTTTGAGGGCACGATGTCTGAGGTGAGCTATGCGCCTGTGCCATAAGTCACAATCTTTGGTGCTGTTGCTGCTTGCTAGAGTGTATTGGGAGTCAAACTGTAATTTATATAGCTTGTCCTTTCCTACTCCAATGACTTGTTCAGATCCCTTGCTCAACCCCTTGGGCTTGATGTAGGCCCTTCGATCCTTGAAGTAGACCTCATAACCCTTGTCTTATAGAGTTGATACAGAGACCAAATTCTTCTTTAGTCCAGGAACATAGAGAACGCCTGATAGGTAGAGAGGCTTGCCAGACTCCCTCTCAAACCTTACAGTTCTTACTCCCTTTAGATGATAGGCATAGTCATCACCAAGTAGGATTTCAAACCCAAATTCCTTTTCACTCAAGTTGTTGAAGTAGTGCTTGTGGCCAATCATTTGATTGGATGCTCCACAGTCTATATACCAGACCTCACTGGTTTGGGTAGAAGACAGACAGGCCGTACACACTTCCTCTGTCATTTCGATAGAGGAGAGTTGTCCCAATTAATGTGGCATTGATACCATGTAAAAGAATGAAAATACTAACAGGCAAAATATACACATTCTTTGTGGAACATAATAATTTCTCAAGACATAATAGAGACAGAAATGAGGGAGGTAATATATATGTATCTCAACAAAAAACAATACAAAAGCACACTAGCTGACTTTTTACAACCTTATCTTTATTATTGAAACTCGTACTTTTATAGCTTGAGCGCGGATTCCTATAGCTTTTACAAACCTGTACGGATCATGATTCTCTTGTATAGACAAACCTGTACATGATATAGCTTATGTTTGTCTTTTGCTGCAATCTGTGAGTGACACTAAGTGTCTAAGACCCTACTCAGTTTGTGTATCTGTGTTGCACTGTATGCAGAGACAATCACCTAATTTCTTAAGCTAGGTACGGGTTGCCCCACAACCGCACTGACTAGTCTGCTCACCATATGTGTGTGGCTTTGCCCGCCTCTTCTCTCTTATTCAAATCATTATAAGTCTGTTGGGTAACTTACTTTTATTGTTCTTCTTCCCTCATCTTAGGGTTTGTGTGTGGGCCCTCAAATCGTGGAAGATCCCAACCATTGGATCTTTTGCAAGATAAATGGCTAGGACTTGTTCTTTTATTGACATAACTTAAAAGCTCATTTTTTACTTTTCCTCACTAATTTTCTTAACAACCTACCCATGAGATGTTGCTTGGATCCATGCGTCCATTTGGAAAGTTTACTTTGGGATGTGCGTCCTCCCTCCTTGGAAAGTGTGCCCCTCGTCCTACATAAGCAAGCCCTCTCTCCTCCTTTTGGTTAGATTCCAGAGACTAGAGTAAAGCTTGTATGCTACTATTGTAATCGTTTATGTTATTGCAATAATACAAAGACTTTGGAGGTCATATGGTGAATGGTGTCAATGGTGTGGATGCTTGATGTTATGCTTTGATTTGAGGTAATCTTAGATTAGTTCAATTTTGTATGTACTTTCTTTAGAGGCCTTAAAGGTGTGCTATCACTATAGGGTAAGATATAACTGCTATCACTATAGGGTACTTTCATTATTTTCACATGCAATAGCTAGATATAAGCTTCATTTTAAATTTCAAAGCATCTAGCCTTGCATGCAAAGTTAGATTAGATCTATTTCTTGCTCATAGTTTACATATCTATCAATAGATATAGTCTAGGAAAGGTCTTGACTTTACTAGTTGAAAAGTAGATCTTTTATTTTTTGCAATAAAGAGTATCTTACCTCTAGATCTAACTTGTTTAGGTGACTTTTGTTGGCTGTCCAAACAGCCAATAAAAGACATGCAAATTAATTACTTTAAGGTTTAGTTTAGTTTAGTTTTTCTTTCTTTCATTTATTATTTCCTTAGAGAAATTTTTGTACATGCTTAACACCTTTTTGCAGTCATTTTCAAAGTGATTTGCATCATCTTTTGGCACATCTACCTTGCTGATTTTTGCAGGTTTGCGGACAGCCAAGGAGAAACTTTTGTCGAAATTCCAAGGATTTGAAGCATCCAGAACCTCTCAACCAACCTTCTCTTCAATCCAAACTCTTTTTCTTCTAATTTTGTAAGTTTGATGGCCCCCCATTAATAAACGGACAACAAACCTTCTCTAAAAGATCATTGTAAGCTCAAAGAAATAAGTGGGATACCCAACGCCCATCTCACTCCCCCCTAGGGGGAACTGCATCTTTGTCTCATTTTCATGGTGCTTCCCATATGCTTTTCATTTCCTTTTGCTAATTTAAAAGGATAAAATAAACCATAAAAATAATCACAGCACCGCAAAACATTAGAGTAGTTTCATTTCATAGATTAAAGTAGCTTAGATTTCCTTTTTTGCAATTTCATTTCTGCAATTTCAAAGTTGGAAAGTAAATCATCCCCTCAACAGCCCTAGTATTGCCTTGGCCCCTCCTTTACAAGATTTTGCTTGATCTGAGGTGTGGAGTCCATCAAAACGGGCCTTGGTTAGTGTGGATCTAGTTTTAATAATACAATCTGATAGTTGTTATTGTTTGATTGGGATCCTACATTGAACTTGCGTGTGAAGTTAGGGGGATATTCTCTAATGAGATTTGTTCTCTCCCCGTTGGACCTCTGACATTGTTCCTTGTACCCAATTGATGGATAACCTCTAAAGGGCCAAACTTTAGATTAGATTTCTTTATTTGGAATCACTTGCACATACTTTGCACTTATGAAGAGTCATAAGTGGTCTTGCAATTCATCAAGCCACTTCACAATAAACCCACGAACTTAAGAACTCATCTTAATAATAAAATTGTCAAGAGCATTGCAATACATTTTTCATTTCAGCAACATTTAATATTATTATTGGCAGTGGTCTTTAAAGATTTTAATCTTTACTACTTCTCAACATTTTACTTAAAGCATTTGCAGCTCAAGTATTTCCATTTATCTTGAAGTAATTTATGGTTGAATGTATTTCATTTGCTTATGTATTAGTGAATGTATCTTTTATGGTGAATGAATCATATATGTTGCTAGAATAGACATATTTATATTGCTCTTGCTTGCCTCCAACTCCTAGATTTCTTTTTCTTGTGCTTAGCTTACTTAGCTTTAGTTATTTTTTAGGTACCACCCCCCTTGGCTTCGATAGGAGTTGGCCTAGACGGAGGAGTCGAGTGTTGAGTGACAACATCTTGACTCAAGGCTTGCCCCCAAGGACACACCCAATGGATTGAAGATTTCTTCCACGTGACCCGAGGTGTGTATAAGGTGACAACATGTAGCAAGCTGGTGTTGAATTAGACTAGTTTCTTCTTCTTGTTTTATTTTTTTTAATTTTGACTAATTTGGCCCTTAAGAGGCATCAAATTTGATAGGTAATGCTTGTTACCTCCCTAGTTGCACCAGGCAGGACCGACAATGATCCGCAAAGATTGAACAAGTCATTTGTTCAAATTCAAAGTTCAGAAGTCCAGCCGGGTCTTATGCCCCCTTCAATTTTTCTTCTTCTTCATGCATGATCCATACCCCCATGGGGGGATTATAATTAAATGAGCTAGCATGATGACTCTCTTATGTAAAAGGCTTAGCCTCCTAAGACTTGATCATCAGTGCATACTCTAGAGTGTTTTTTTTCACTTTTTAATTATATCTTGCTCTTTAATGAGTTATAATTTCTAAATTTTTTCACTCACTACCTCCAAAGCTGGAGTGTGTACTAATAATTAGGCCTTAGTGTGTGTTGTCTAAGTCTAGTGTCTAATGTATATTACCATGCTAGTCATTTGTATAGAGTCTTGTGTGATGTCCCGTCCCCAAGAGTAGGCCAGTCGGGAGTGACTTAGTAGTCTATATGTTCCCGTAGACTATAGTCAGGCACAAACAGGGAACAAGATGGAGAAATAAGGAGGAATTAATGGCTAAACGATGAATTAAGCCAAAATACTTAGGAAAAGTCACTTAAGCCTAAGTC
>JASDQU010211679.1:23591-40139 GCA_032191745.1 Picea mariana | reverse complement strand
ATATGATTACCTTTATTTCAATTTCCCAAGTGTCCTCTATGTTTAAGTTCTCTTATGCATGTGGACCATCTTCTTTTTATTTTATGTGATCAGAAATCTTTAGTTTAACTATGATGGATGTGAGGAAATTTTATCTACCTTTTTTTAAATGTATAAAGTGTGGTTCCTGGTCATTTATTAGGAACCTTATTTAAAATAAAAACAAAAAAAATTATTTCTTGTTATTTTTATATTTATTTGATTACCATGACGAACTTCTGCAAAGTCCCATATTCTGAAGATTTAGAGTCCCAAGAAAATCTTAAAGAGGAGTACCACCTCTATAAAAATGTAGGGGGATTTGTATCCTCATGAGGTTGTCGTTTCGGTCCTAATGGATTCAAGCATCAACAATGTGGTAAGAGATCCCTTTGGGTAAAATATGGAGGAACTCATTTCCACTTGGGATATTCTTGATATCAAATCGATCAAAGGTATTTACACTTGGTTGAATAGAAGAATAGGATCGACCCATATAGTTTCTCATCTGGACCATTTTCTCTTCCAAACTAACATCCTTCTCTCTAATCAATCCATAACCTTGAGGATCCCACCTTGCATGACTTTATACGATTGACCCATAGTGCTCATGATATAAGAAATTCCAAACTATGGCCCACTACCTTTTAGGTTTAATCCACTTTGGTTACAAAATACTGAGGCTATGGATCTAATCTATTATTAATGGAACAAATTGGTAACAGGATCCCCTATTTACATATGAAGAAGAATCATAAATCTATCAAATCAGTGTTGAAGGAATGGGACAAAAATGATTATCAAACTCTAAACAAAGAGAAGGAAAATATAAAGATACAAATGAAATAGATACAGGAAAAAATGGAACAAGAGCACATATCAAAGGAACTTATAGTGGATGAAGTCAATATTTTTCAGAAATAATAACAATCTCTTAGGTAAGAGGAAGAGACATATAGATTGAATTCATGTATTTTATGGCTAGGATTGAGGGAGACAAATACATCACACTTCCTCAAGAAAACAAAGGAAAGACTCCAAAAAAATAATGTAAAGGAAAATATGAAGGAAGATGTAACGTCCCCATCCACCCAGGTTGGTCCATGTCACCTAATCTCAATTTTTTCGCTCTGAAAACAATATGTAACATCATCTATCTTACTAATGAACAATGTTGTTCCAAAATACATTGCACAGATTCTACTCTAAACACAATTATGCATAGTTTCACTTGAAGTAACGTGCTCAACTAAAAGCTTAAGACATGCCACACAACTTATAATAGCAGAAGCAATACAAAAACAACTGCACACCAACATATTGAACACACATCATTATAGTGCATGCAACCATTCTAGAATCATTACCAAATATGTCCTACTTGTATGCTCATACTACTTCCAAGTGCGCACAAGTAAACCCATCCTCTGATGTGCACAGAGTATTCTCTATGGACACAACCATACAATCCTCTTCTTGAAGACTCATAACCCCAAAATCATAAGGTTAAATCATAGGAAAACAATCAACATCCATCATACTCATGCACAACTACAAATACTGACTATCAACACCACACATACATGTGCAAGTAACATAATAGATAATAACAACAATTACTTATATGAAACAATATACAAGAATTAAACCCATATTATACATAGATAAATAAGCACACAGTAAATGAGACAAGCACATAAGACACTTATGTTTTATGAAAAGTCACCAATTGTGTGCAAAACTCAAATGTTCCTCCCAAACATAGACTGTTTTTCTCATATACTTTCAGCAATAGGTCACCCCCGAGATGGGCCTTAACTCCACCAAGGAAAAAGATCAGTTCCTCGTGACGGGCTAAGGTCTGATACTCAACATAATTTCTCAGTCCAAGGTACATGTTGTTCCTATAACACACCCATGGTGGGGTGTGAAAATTTTGTTCTCCTTAATTAATCAAATCCTCTATCCATGGTCTCTAGTTTGGAAATCGGGGCCTAGCCCCTCCTTCTTTGGTGATAATCACATATGACCACGGGTTATGTCCGAACTCCAAGGCCACAGGAGCCTATTCCAGCGCTTCATAACTTCGGGCTTCGGGAGTTTTTGATTCACCACACACCAATTCCTCTGAACTCCGAAGTTGCAAACTTTTGAACTAGTTCAAAGAGATTAACGGTCCCTAATCTCCCTCAATATCAACGACCCTCAATGACTTCGGGCCTCTAAGCTTCAATGGAATTCAAAGAACCTCCTCGCAAAAACTCTGGAGTACTAATCCTCCGAAGTGAACCATCTGACGCCACGTGTCATCGGGTAGTTCGACGGTCCTGATTCAGTTTGGGACTTCAGTGTTTGGGAGTCCTGGACGCTTCACACAAACTTTCCTCCTGAAGTACTTTGTACCCCAAGTTATAGATCAAGCACCACGCGTCTGTTGTAAATCAACGACTTAGTTTCATTTCAGGACTTCGACATTTAGGAGCTTCAGACATTTCTGCAGCCTTTTCCTCCCAGAGCGTTTTCTTCCGGAGTCAAGGATCTTGCACCACTCGTCCTCCCCGACCAACGGTCCCAATTTACTTCGGGACTTCAACATTTGGGAGTTTCTACCTCTCCACACTCGCTTTATCCCGAAATGATTTCACCCAAAGTTAACGATCTATCAAGACGTGTCTCCCCCGAATCGCCGACTACAAATCACTTCGGCTATTTGGGCTTTGAGAGTTTCTAATACTCCAACGCCTTTCTCCTCTGAAATAGCTATCTCCCAAAATGGAAGATCTATTGACACTTGTCCTGAGCTGACGGATGACTCTGATGAACTCCGACCTTTGGATTTCTGGTGTACATTATGCAAGACAAAAGGTCATCATAAGAACGAGTGTCCATTATTTTCACAGTATATATGAGTAGGTATGCCAAATTTGTTATCTCCAGGACAACCATGGTGTGACATATTTAGAACACATGGGCGTGATCCCTATCATTGTCCCATGATGCAGAATTATCAGATAATACCAAAGAGTACATTTTGTAATTTTTTCATATCAGTTGGACATGAAGAGAAGGATTGCATAACCTTGGAGATAATCAAGGATAGGACCTCAGATGCATATAAGGTGCAGGTTGAGTTAATGAAAGCACAAACTATGTAGAAGCCGCAATATAATAATGTGTAGAAACCATAGTATAATATCACACAACAGTTTCAAGCACAACTGCAGTATAATAACACGCAACAGTTTGGATCCCCACCACAGTATAACAACGTGCAACAATGTGCAACACCACCACAATACAATAATGCATAGCCATGGTACAATCAGGGACCTCAATATAATACACAATGTAGATATACTCAGGGTAACATAGGAGGCTATAGAGGAGGTGGTTGTGGAGGAAGAGGCTTTCTAGGAGGTAGAAGACTTGTAGTTTGTCACAACTCTAATAAACCTTGGCACTATGCAAGAGATTGTCCACAACCACCCATGATATGTATGTATTGTCATGCAGGAGATCATGATACATAATATTGTCTGACACTCTTGACGAAGATATAGGACAAGAGAAACCAGAATAATCTGAATGTACAATGGATTGATGTAGAAAACAAAGAAGAGGATGGGAAAAATATCAACATAGTTACTAGAGGTGGAGACAAAATGGGAGAGTACAAAGTAAAGAAGGAACAGGATCAGTACCGGTGGGTCAGGAAGAATATATCTCCTAAATAAAAGTTTGATGCATGCAAAGAGAAAGAGACATTCAATGAGGCCAAATAGGAGATTCTGAAAGAAAATATTGTGTCTACTTCATGAACAAAGCCAGTATAAGAGGTACCAATGTATGGCATGCCTTCATTATTTGATCAGACCAATAAAGAGAAGCCTTAATAGTAAGTAAGTAACTTAAGAAACTTTTTGTGTTCATGTGTAAAATTGTTGAATGTTAAAAATTATTTACAAGTACTGTAGATTCTGATAAAAAAGTGTAAGTCTATGGAAGAAGGGGTAAAGATAGTGAATCAGGTCTAGCAGAAGAAAAGAACAAGCAGGGAATTTAGGTTGAATGCAAACATCGAAGATTTCAATATGGGGGATATTATACTAGACTTAGGATCTAAAGTCAATGTTCTTCCAAAGAAAACATGTGAAGTTATGGGAGAACCAACATTGGGGTATTCACCTATCTAGTTGAAGTTAGAAAATCAACATAGAGTGGTGCCAATTGGTATATTGAAGGGGATAGAAGTATATCTAGATGGTTTGCGCACCATGGCATACTTTGAAGTCATTGACATAGTAGAAAATACCTCGCGATATCCATCATTGTTGGGTCTGGATTGGGATTTTGAAAACCATGATATTATCAATTTGAAGACAAGGAATATGATCTTTAAATCTATATAATAGATAGTTATTGTTCCATTGGATTCCTCGGAAGGAGGAAGTTATGCGGAACCTGCGACATAAAATTTTATTACAAAAGATGTCAATTAGTTGTACAGAACTATCGCATGCGAAGAGGATTACATCAACCCAACTGCAAATGGAATGCTAAGTTGGAGGAGTATTAGTTCTTGTGCCTCAAAATTGGACACGAGACTGGAGAATTGGAAGAAGCAATTGCATGAATTATCTACCCAAAGATGTGCCAGAATGACGTGCGTACTAAGTTGGATTGGTTAAGAGGTAAGAGAGCCTCCTACTTTTTATGCTATGAATGAATTAGAAGAATTTTTAATGAAGTTTGAATTAGAAGTAGTATAAAATAAGAGATTACTAGTATTAGATATTTCTTTCAAAGATGCACCTTCCTACTGGTGGGTTACACATAAGGAGAATATCAACAACGGGTATCAATGAAAGAGGTTACTGGGCATCATATTCGGCACAAAGCAGGAGAACAGAGTGTTGAATATATATGATGGATTTGGACAACCCAGAGAACATGTAGATAGGTGCATGGTTCAATGGAGAATAGTACCACCAAAGAATGGCCACATCATTTTATTCACACATTAGAAGGCATTCCAAAGAACTGGTACACAGAATAGGAACAATGCAGGGAAATTGCAAATTGGGAAGAGATACAACATAATTTTGTCATTAAATTTTCCTTTGAGCATGAAAGTCCATAGATAGATACAACATAGAAGGTGGTAAGAGACATGATATTTGAAGAACCAGAATTTGAAATAATCCCAACCTATCAAAATCAGACTATATAGACAGTTAGACAATTGCTACACTGCCATCATTGTTAGAATGTGCTCATTTTACCATAGACAATATCACTAGTGTCACCCAACCATAGGCCGAAGCCACCCTCCGAGCACCTTAACCTTGACAGAGAATCATTCTGGAAGCAAACCCTAGGCTAGATAGCTAAACAAAGGGTGGTGCACCTTTCTCCAAGGATAGCGCACCAAGAAAGAGATGATCAGAGAGCCCAAACCATAACCAAGAGATAGTCCAAGCCTAAACCAAAATATGCTAGCTGCAACAGCTACAATGACATCTCTCCTCCAAAATTGCGCACAAACTGGCCAATTGTAGTGTGCACAAGTGTTGCTACTACAGTTTTGAGAATGCCTGCCAGAATGAAGATTAGCCTCTTGTATTTATACTAAATATGGAAAACTGCCTAGGCCGACTTCTCATTCTGGGTATTAATTCTTTAGTATATATTATTTCCTTTAGCAGACTTCTTCTCTTTGAGGCTAATAACCTAATACAAGTCACTCCCTTGAGTCGACTTGTCTTCTAGGGTTATTAAACCAATCAATTAGGGTTTCTTCTTAATTCCCAAAATATTCTATTCTCGTTAGGTTTACATGTGGAGGTAAATACCTCCTACAACTACCATAATATCAACACTCCCTCCTTGATAGGGAGGTATTGAAGGTAATGGTTTTGAGCAAAAACATACCATTCACCTGGTAGCATCAACATAGTCGTATAGACTATCTCATGAGTAGATCATGAGCACCATCATCACTATCAATGTCATCAACTTCATGATCTCTCAAAACCATACTCCATATGAGTGATCAGACATGATGTTGGATAAGTCACTCACTCCATAGAGTGACACACAAACCATTCTTGTAATCTAGACATGTGTCCTAGAAGAATGAATATCCTGGGCCATTTTCCATCTGGGAAATCTCTGTCCATTGATCATTCATCTAGATGATAATCATTTCCAACATTGTTGATAGTATTCAAGGCAATTGTAACAATATCATTCAATAGAGCACAACTGTGTCTATACATAGTAGTACACAACTACATTCTAGTGGTACACTACCACACCAAGTAGCACACAAATATTTGATCAGTGATGTATAGTCACAATCAGTGGAACGCATCCACCATAGTAGCATACATCTACTATCTAGAGACATACAGTCTCCATAACAATCATATGATATCAACCTGCACATAAAACATTGTTATGATATAAACTGAATCATCTAGGCAATTCTTCCACTCACATCTGTGAGCTCCGGAAGAGAATCTACCCTCAGAGTATAACATCAATGATGGGCTATCTGGACTATTCTTCTCAAGAAAGGAAGAATAATTGTCCTAATTTATGAGCCTGGACCATTCCCTATCCTGGTCCATTCCTCCGGCACTAAACAAATTGCAACCTGGAGAGAATGAGTTTTCCCTAGGGAATGACTATCCCTGATTGATGAACTTGGACCATTCACCTATCTGGGCCATTCCTCCAGCACTAAACAAGGTGCAACCTGGAGAGAATGAATCTACCCTAGGGAATGACTGTCTGGACCATTTCCTAAGGAAATGACTATCCTGCACCAACCTCCAAAATGGACCATTCTTAGAAACTACTCACAACTGTGAGCTTCGAAAGAATGATTGTCCGGCAAGGCAGATCAATATTCTTGACCACTACTAAGAGTGACCGTCAAGAAGAGAGATTTTCCTAGACCATTCCCCATGTTAACCACAATGGGAAATCGTTGTCTATGGCACATCAAAAATCCATTGAACCATTTTCATTACAAAAATGACCGTTCAATCTGGACCATTTTCTGAACTGGAAAATGCTTGTCCATCAAAAATCTCAAACCACTTTCTGAAATGGAAAGGAATTGCTCATCCTAGACCATTTTTCGAACTGAAAAATGATTGTCCAGGAGTCAATAACACATCAGTGCTCCCTCCCAACCTGGGATTCATATCTTTCTTTTTCAATAGGGAATTTGTCTCCATGATCTCCAGCTTGAGTATGCAAACTCTTTCATCTTGGACAGAGGATTTACCAAAATGTCTTCTTATCTGCTCATCTATGGAGATATATATATTGTAGAACTAGTTTTGCTTTTCTAGACTTCATCGCGGAGAATGTAATGCTTGATCTCAATGTACTTCGATCTTTCTGGAACACTGGTTTTCTCTGAAGGCTTCATATATCTCTGATCATTGTAGTATATCATAGTTGAATTCAGCTCCTTTGTTTTCTGCTATCTCATAACATTGTGGCAAGGCTCAAACTGGAACATATCCATGTGGCACTTATTCTTTCATCATGAGAGTTTGTCATGGATTAGCAATCCATCATCCTGGACTTTTGAGTAACCATTCTAACTTTTATCATAGAATATTTTCACCATGCTTATGCTATGCATGAGAATATTTGCACCAAGTTGTTTGACTCCATACAAAATCTTCTTTCATCTTCTTACAAGTGTCTCTTTTTGGTATACCTCAAAGCCTTGAGGTTTCGCTACATACAATCTTTGTTCAATTATTCTGGAGAACATCTTTTGCATTCATCTGATGTTAGTTCCAACCCATGGATATTGTGGATGATATAATGGCTCATGTAGAGGTATGTCTGGTTTACTGGAACAAGTAATCATCATAGTCTTCTCCCTCCATCTGGGAGAACCTCTAGTTCTGGATCTCACAATTCTTACATTCATAAGTATTTCATACACTATTATTCATCACAACTTTCAGTTCCTCTACTTGATTGATTTTAGTGAGTTCATATTAGGCTGGTAATCTTGTGATTATCGATACAATGACTAGTTGTTTTGGATTTTCTTTCTTTCTTGGAATCTTCATGTTCTTCCTCATGTTTCTCTTTGGCTCTTGGGTCCATGAAGTTTTATATAGATTCCATGCTCTAAAGATTCCAACTTCTTCCTTTTATCATAGGATCATGGATGTGGATGGACAACTAGGGATACTTTAAGGCTTCTTTTTGAAGAAGCCTTCTTCTAAAGTCAAACTAAACACGTACTGCTTTTCATGGCTACTACCATGGATATATACTTCATCATCTTCAATAGATCATAGGATTAGCTCCCTCCTAATCCTTGTTTCATGTATGAGTGAATGTTTTTCTTTTGAAAGTATATAATTGGCTCCCTGCATCTAACATAATCCACACTTCCGTCTACATCCTTATTTCCTTCTGCAAGGTGTCATAAGTCTTTCTCTAGTTTCCTCTTGATTGTTGACTTCTTTCTGTCTTTACTTCTTCTAGGTTTCTTCAAGATTGATTATGAATTTGGCTTATCTTTCAGTTGTTACTTATGTAATAACTTCCACATGAATTGTTTGATGTACTTCATCCTTTCATGTGTATTGTATGAATTGTAGTCATAATGATAGCAATCCTTATCTTATTGTTTCTTCCATAGGTATAGTTTCTCTTTGAACATATTATCTTCTAAGAAATAGATATGCAAGATATGTAAGGAAAACATGGTATGTTCAAGAACTATGAAGAGTATTGTTACCTTGTCTTAGAAGAAGAAGTTTGTTTTATCCTTCTTGGTCTTCCTTGTAGGTTCCTTTTCTTCAGCAAATGATGCTTCATGTGTCTCCTTCCTTTTTCTTTAGCTCGGGACAATTATTCTTGTAGTGACCATACTTTCGACAGTTGAAGCATTGTATTTATGACATATCTTTCTCTTGATTTGGCTTCTTCCTTGAACCAAACTTCCTTTTGTTCCTGAAATTATTGAATCTTGCTGTGAAGGCTTGATCATTATGCTTATTTTGGGGTTTCTCTTTTTCACTGATCCTTGATTATTCTTGAGCACAACAAGTCCAAAGTTCTTCAAATGTAGTATACTCCTTCCTTGTGTTCATGCTTGCGGAAAATGCATCCCATGTCTTGGGAATATCATTGAGTACTATGTTTACCAATTCCTTCTCTGAAATGATCTCTTCAATATCTTGTAGTTGATATCTTAACTGAGAGATTCTCACAAAGTATGATGTTATGTTGTCATGATCATTCATCTTCATGTCACGGAGCTCATTCTTCAGACTCATTACTTGTCCAATGTTTCTGACTGAGAAGAGGTTTGTTAGGGCATCGTACATATTCTTCGATGAGACAAGATCGGAGATGTAGGGTATCAAGTGGTATTTTATAGAGTCCACTATGATACTCATGGCATTGATGTCACCGTCTTTGAACTTCTCCATAANGTGGTTCCTTCTCTTTTCCTTCTTCAAACTCTGGTTCCATGATATTTCCTTTCACGATATCTAGCACTTTATTCTTGGCAAGGATGAGGTAAATCCTTGTCTTCCACGCTCTGAAGTTAGAAGCTCCATCTAACTTTTTTTCTGACTTCATAGAGTAATTCATGGCTTCTTTGACTTGGTCAGCCCTAGATTTGACTAAAAAATCAAACTTGATGTCTTGGCTTGCTGAGAGTACCAGGATATGCACTAGGCTAGGGCACACTGGTCTATATAGAAATTAGGTCAATCCATTCACTTAAGGTGCCTCAACAAGAGGGTTAGGGTTTCTGCAACTACACTTGCTAGTAACCCTAGCAGCAGTGATTTAGTAAATGCTCCTGCTAGAAACCCTAGTGGAAATTCTTCAACGAGCTTAGTATCCTTATGGATATTCTCCCTTCTAGTGGTTATACTGAATGAAGGAGGTGTGGGCCCATAACCTATTAGAATGTGCTCATTTTACCATAGACAATATCACTATTGTCACCCAACCATAGGCCGAAGCCACCCTCCGAGCACCTTAACCTCAACAGAGAACCATTCTAGAAGCAAACCCTAGGCTAGATATCCAAACAAAGGGTGGAACACCTTTCTCCAAGGATAGCTCACCAAGAAAGAGCTGATCAAAGAGTCCAAACCATAACCAAGATATAGTCCAAACCAAAACCGAAATCTGTTGGCTGCAGCAGCTGCAATGGCAGCTCTCCTCCAAACTTGCGCACAAACTGGCCAACTGCAGTGCGCACGAGTGTTGCTTCTACAGTTCTAAGAATTCCTTCTAGAATAAAGATTGGCCTCCTGTATTTATACTAAATCTAGTAAACTTCTTGGGCCAACTTCTCATTCTGGGTACTAATTCTTTAGTATATATTATTTCCTTTAGCCGACTTCTTCTCTTGGAGGCTAATAACCTAATACAAGTCATTCCCTTGAGCTGACTTGTCTTCTAGGGTTATTAACCAATCAATTAGGGTTTCTTATTGCTTCCCGAAATATTCTATTCTTGTTAGGTTTACATGTGGAGGTAAATACCTCCCGCAGCTACCATAATATCAACAATCATGTCACAGAATAAGAAGATCCAACAGAAGAAAAACTGTGCAATATCCAGATCCCAAAAGTTGAAGGTGAAATGGAAGTAGAAGGTCCAAAGATAGATTCAGAATATTATGCTACACTATTGAAGATCAAGAAGGTAAATATTGGAATTGTGGAAAACCAAAAGATTGCAAGCATTGGATATTATTGGTATAATTAGACAGTAGAAAGAATCACATAATTATTGCACGAGTACAATGACTTGTTTCCAATGACATTTTCAAAGATGAAGGGATTAGCATGAGAACTAGGAGAGATGAATATCCCTTTGAAGCCAAAAGCTATACCTATAAGACAGAGACCTTATAGGTTAAATCTAGTGTACAAATAGAAATTGAAGGCAGAAATTGACAAGATGTTAGAGGTTGGTGTCATAGAACCTGTCGAAGAATCAGAATGGATCAGCCCTATGGTAGAACATGAACAAAATAAAGGAGGCATAGGGATCTATGTAGATCTAAGAAAACTGAATGATGCTTGTTTGCATGATCCTTTTCCTACCCCATTTACAGATGAAGTTTTAGATAATGTAGGGGGTCAAGAAGCCTACTCATTTACAAATGGGTTTTCAGGATATCATCAGATCAAGATACCACCCAAAGATAGACATAAGACTACATTTGATATAGAATGGGGATCATTTCAGTATACAATTATTCCATTTGGGTTGAAGAATGCACCATCAATTGTTTCAAGAGTAGTCGTATCATCTTTTAAGGACTTTATTCACACGTTTTTGGAGGTTTACTTGGATGATTGGACAGTTTTTAGTTTACTGAAGGATCATGTGGAAGTGTTGAGATTGATGTTAGACAGGTGTAGACAGTGTTATATTTCACCAAATATTAAGAAATTCATTTCAACGCACCTTTCAGAATCTTGTTAGGGAATATGGTGTGTAAATAGGGTTTGTTGGTGGATACTACTAAAATTGTTGTCATAGTGAATTTACCACCATCGAAGTCAGTGTGCTAGTTGAAGAGTACACTTGGTCATACAAGATATTATAGGAAATTCATAAGGGGATATGCATAGATTACTGCTTCGATGGAGAATTTGTTGAATAAGGACACTAAGTATCAGTGAAATGAAGAGTGCCAATAGAGCTTGGATATTTTGAAAGAGAAATTTGTAACTGCGCCAATTTTAGTGTTTCCATACTGGGAAAAAGAATTTCATGTGCATGTGGATGCATCTGCAATAGAATTAAGAGTAGTATTGACATGGCTAGGAGAAGGTGATATAGATTACCCTATAGCATTTGCAAGTAGGAAGTTATCATATTCAGAACAGAACTACAACACTACCAAAAATGAAGGATTAGCTATGGTGTATGCACTGCAAAAATTCAGACATTATTTGTTAGGGAAACATTTCAATATGTTTACATATCATTATGCTCTTAGATATTTAGTTAATAAGCTAGTGTTGGGGGTAAGGATATGCAGATGGCTACTTTTGTTCCAAGATTTTGACTTTGAAGTTGTGGTTAAGCCTGGAAGATTGAATGCAGGACCAAAGCATTTATCCAAGATAACTAATGGAGAAGAACCAAGTAACTTGGAGGACAACTTCTCAGATGCACAATTGCTTTTAGTACAGATAATTGATGAGTTTTTTAATGACATTATTGAGTTTTTGAGTACACGATTTGCACCAAATGAATTTAATATGATGCATAAGAAAAATATGGTGGTCAGAGCTGCAAACTACCAATTGATTGCAGGTCACTTGTACAAATTTGGAGTAGATAACATTTTGAGGAGATGTGTGATGGAGAATGAAATACCTATCATTTTGGCAGAATCACATGAAGGCATAGTCGGAGGACATTAATCAAGGAAATATGCAATGCAGAAGGTATTATGCGTATGATTATGGTGGCCAACAGTTCACAAGGATTCAAAGGAGTACTGTCAAAATTGTGATGTCTTTCAGAGATTTGGAAAGCCATCTAGGAGGTATGAGATGCCATTGAGACCTCAAGTAACTTTTCAAGTGTTTGAAAAGTAGGTATTATACTTTGTAGGTCCAATTAATCCACCAACAAGAAGATCAAGAGCTAGATATATTAGTACAATGACAAAATACTTGACCAGATGGATTGAGGTAGCACCAGTGAAGGATTGAAGCACAAAGACTACAATGCACTTTTTATTTGAACATGTAGTTACAAGGTTTGGATGTCCAAGAATATTGATGAGTGATCAGGGGAATCACTTTATCAACAGTACAATCTAGAAAACACTTGAATAATTTGAGATACATCATCAGAAGAGAAATCCTTATCATCCTCGAGCAAATGGAACAGTAGAAGCATTCAACAAGATATTGGAGAATGCATTGACAAATATTTGTAATGAAAACATAGATGACTAGGATTTGAAGGTACCAATAGTACTATGGGATTACATAACTACATGAAATATGTTAACATGGAAGACATCCTTCATATTGGTGTATGGACATCAAGCATTAGTTCCCTTGGATTATTTAATACCAAGTCTGTGCATTGCAACTATTACAAAAATGACAGAAAGAGGCGCAACACAAGAAAGGTTAGATCAACTTCTAGAATTGGAAGAAAAAAATATCATAGTTGGTTTCCATCAAGAGGTACAAAAAGTGAAGGACAAAGCCTGGCATGACAAACATATTAAGAAGAAGAAGTTCAAAGTAAGATATTTGGTTCTCCTCTATGACAGTAAATAATTTCATCACCTAGGGAAGTTCAAAATGCATTGGCTAGGGCCATATGAGATAAAGTTTGTCACAAATGGAGGTGTTGTGCAGCTAAAGGACTTAATAGGAAAGGAAATGCAAGGAATAGTGAATGGTAGTTGACTGAAACTGCATAGGGACAGTCGACCTACCAACCCTCAGTAATTACAGCACAGAGAATAGATTTTTACATATTGTATATAGTAGGAAGTAAAAGAAGAAAAAGTAGAAAGAAGAAAAAGGAAGAAAAAAAATAGAAAAATGGAGAAAAAGCCAAAAATAAGTAGTCAAAGGAATAAGTCGTAGACAGATAGTTGAGAATAACAATGCACAACAGACAGTAAATTGGTGTGACAAAATTCATGATACTTCATGTAGGAAAAATAAGCATGGCACGTCGGGACATAAAATGATCGGAAACATGACAAACGGGAGAACAAAAAAGAGAGGGTGCGTCAGAGCATTTATGACAGAGTCTATAAAAAGGAAAAATCATGGAAAAGAAAAAAAACTTATGTTTTTTTAGCAAAGGAGTGACAGAGAGAATATATTGCGGTCATGGGAGAATATTGTAAAATAATCCAACCGAGTTGCACATAAATTTTCCAGGATTTGAACAATGTCACCACCAAAGTATGGAGGACCAAGTTAGTTTGCATGAAGGAACATAAGCACTGACAGATCGATGGAAGAGACAATCGGGATGGTCGATGTGGAAATCATTCCAATGATAGAGAGTAAATCAATCAGTCTGATGTGGATCAAAGAATAAAACCCAGAAGAAGAAGCAACAATAGTTAGCCAAGCAATGCAAGGACAAAACCCTAGGACAGAAGCAAATCCTAGCACAAAAAATCTAGGAGAGATGTACGTAGATGACGAATAGAGCGATGATGATATTGATAATATAGAGTTAGATAAAACTATATTAGAGGAAAAACTAGAGGTTGAGGATGACCGCGACACGGATAAAGAAATGTCGGAGGAAGGAACTCCAGAAGAAACAACAGTAGGGCCATCAAAGAAAAGGGTCGAAATGGTGACAATGCACACACAAACATAGATTTTTCTGTCAATACCCCACATTTTAGATTCAGTCATAGTTATAGAAGACATGATGGGATGTGTTCCCAAGTTGAGGTAATCCAACCATAATGTAACTGAAGTAGAAAAATTCCCAGAGCTTGCGCAGGAGGTTTATATGGAAAACAAGGGGTCAACCTCGAAAGTAATCCTGATAATGGATCCCAAACAATGGATAGATAGACTTTACAACTATGGCATTATGAATTTATTGGAAATTCCTCACTTCAACAGAGGGAAGGACGTAAATTCATGCTTAAAACAACTTTTGGCATGCGTACATGGAGGGTTTTTATGTATGCACATACATGTCCCAATCGATGTCAACCAAATTTCTAAGATGGAAGGACTACTGACAGATGGGGTAAAGCTAGAGTACCTCGATGATAAAATGAAGGAGAAGGCCACTGTAGAGGAAGTGAAGGATAAATTTGGCACTGATAGGAGAAGCATAGGTATGATCATTAAGAACATCATCGACCCAGCTACTAGATTTGTGACAAATTTGATGGCCCACAAGCTACCTAGAAAGTGTCACAAAGAAGAAGTGCCTACAAGGGTAGTCGCAGGAGCTCTGGAGTGTGCAAAAGGTAAAGGTCTCAGTTGGGAAATGTATCTACTTAACCTTTTCTTAGAAGACTGTAGAGATGCACAGGATGTTGGAACGAAGTTCCACTATTCTTGGTTGTTGATATTGATATCTCTATACAGACGGGAAAAACTGAAATTTTCAATGTTTTGTGAAAGAAGAGGAAAGTGTGGCGCAACAAGATATGAAACCATGTGACACAAAACACATTCCAAGAAGATAAAATCCAACTCAAACATTTTTGGCATGTATATTAAGGAGATGTAGGAGAAAATTGTAGACACTTGGAGAATTTCACCTGAAGTGGTGAAGGAGCATGAGGGGATTGCCAATTTCAAGGCATCAAGGCATAACATATGTATACAATCCAGAAGAGAACCTAAGAAAACATGGCTAAATATGTAGTGTTCAATTAAAGTAGAAGAATTCCAATGGATACTAGCAGAATGGCCAGAACAATGGAAGGTGCCAGTAGTAGGAAAGAAAGGAGCAAAGGGAAAAGAACAGGCAGAAGGTGTCACAACATAGAAATCCAATATCCCAACAGCAAATACTAGAAAAGTAGTAGAGGGAACCAAATCAAGAACTGTTGGTACAATAACAAAGAAACCAAGGAATAAGGAAACAATACCAAGAGCCTCAGTTCTAGGAACTGACAATGCAGAAAGAACAAACAGAGAAGCACAGAATAGGTAATGAAACTTGCATAGACAAAAAATAGGAAATGAACCATGTAGATGGGAGAACAGAGAAAGAATATGAAGGCATATAAGAATCCCATTGAGTTCACAATCATAGAATATGACACATATTTAGTAGAAGATAAGGTGCAAGACAGAGGAGAATAAGCACTCTATGTCGCAGAATCTCGAAGAGAATTACTCATGAAGAAGATAATGTAATTTAAATAAGTTTTGGATGTGTTTGAATAATATTTTTTTGTGATGTGTTTGAATAATGTTTTGTTTTTTCTGCAATTATGAATGAATGATGAATAACTAGAATAATATTATGTGGCGTGCAGTACTGATAATACAAAAGGAAATTATTGTTAGATCTAGATGAATGATATAATGAAGTATATATGATGCATGTGAAAGTAGAAAAAGTAGAACACCCCCAATACCTTTCACTACTGCAGACACTTGGGTCATGTAATCACCCATAAGCCATATTGGGTGAGACTTTGTTGTGCACTCTATGCATGGTGTAGCCTTCTGGTTTACCAGAAGGGCTGATGGTTTCTAGGGTTTTGTTGGAGAACTAGCGTAGAACCTGGGTCAACCCATACATCCAATAGTTTCCTCTAGGAATTCTCATATTTATGAGTATTGATGAGTCTGTGGGAGGGATTTATTTTGTTATTTCAGTCAAGAAAATTATTTTGATCAATATTTTGTTGAAAATATTAAGCTACTATTGATTGTATAATTCTCACCACATGAAAATAGTATTTTGATTTTGAAGATCCACTCCGATAGAAGTCTGATGGTCGGTACAAATAGTACATTAGTT
>JASDQU010211679.1:1981-13706 GCA_032191745.1 Picea mariana | reverse complement strand
CACTCGCCTTGTTTTCTTCCGTTGCGCGACGTGCCCTTCAGGATGCACCACGTGCTCCAAGGGTTCCACTCGCTGACTTTCATTTCTTTGTGCAATGTGCCCTTTAGGATGCACCATGTGCTCCAAGGGTGCCACTGGCTGACTTGACGGATTGGTAGAATCTATAACCCCTGGAGTCAACACTTCGCCAGGTGAACTTGTGGGAGACTAAAGGCTCTAAGGAATAAGGCCCCCGCCTTATTGCGTGCCCCTTAGAATCATCATGAGCAACTGTCGTAGTCTGCCCTCACAGAATCATGGATCCTCTCAAACTAGGTAATCGTTAACCTACAGTTCAAGCCATGGCGAGAGTGATAATAGGCTGTGGAAGGGCTGCTAACACACCTCTCCCTCAATCTCTTTGGAACTCGTGTGTGGCCCCTTTACTCCATATGTGAGTCTGGTCGAAAAGCTATCATCAGCCTACATCATCAACCATCATGTCATATCATGTCAACAACATATCATGAAATCAATAGCATATCATCAAAACCACACAATATCACCGTAAATGAAACAACTCAAATAGCCCACTCCCTGACTCAATCCGGATTCCAAGGGAGTTCCACCAATGCCTCTGCATCCTCAAGGTCTGAAACCCTGCACACTCAATGAAACTGAGTCAATAGCACCTGTATATAGTAATAGTAAAACATCCTGTCATCAATCATGACGCATCATCATCAAGGTTAAGTGGTTCATCATCAAAAATCTAGATCACTTGCGAGAAAGCGTCCCCAAAGAATAAGTTTTGTTAGTGCGCCAGAGCAGGATGTTACAATCGATCAGTGGGAGACAAAATCATTAGGAAAATTATTAATCAACCTTATATCTCTAGTGGTTTTCTCTCAAATTTTTCCTTACATAATTAACCAAATTGTCTCTTAGAAACTATCTCGTATTCTTTAAAACAGAATACAACCGAGGTTGATCAGTTTATACAAGGAGAGGGAACAAAACCATATTTCAAAATGTATATACCTATCATTTAAAGAGATGCATTTCATCTCCTCAATTCTTCTACATATTATTCCTTGTACCCCGATATTTTTTATCTTAATGTTGTGCAATTCCATGTTCCATATTGCCTTGGAGATAATTCAACATTATATAATCAGGTACAAAGACATTATCGAATAGAAGATAAAGAGGAAAATAATTATACCCATGAACATATCAATTCTTATTCTCATCAATTTTCCGTGGGTAAATCAAGAAATGATTTGAAAGAGTTTCAAATTGCATATTCCATTGATTTATCTCAATTTGTGATTAAAGAAGAATCTAGATTTTTCTATGATCAATTATTTGAGGTTGAAAAGTATGATCAGCCAAATATTATTACCAATGATGATTATTCAAAAATGTTGGTTGTTCCATTTAGTCCACCTCAAATAGTTAATCTTGAAGTATTTAAGCTTAATGAAAAGTTTAAAGAGAATGAGACATTTCTTTTCTGATCGAGAATCACGATAAGTTCTCGCCATCTTGATCCCACCTTTTTACAATATTCTTTCCTTGATAGTCTAATACTTTATTCTCATCAGGAATATTTTTCGTATGTGAATTCTTTCGAACAATCCCATGTTAGTAATTGCATGTATTATGATAGGGTTGCATATTGGTTGGAGTATTCATATCTCGAAAAGTTTCCAGGGAATGATAAGATTATCTTCACTTTATTAAGAGATCAAAGAGGTAACTTTAACACACTCATTGTACATCCTTCAGATGGAGAAAATATGGAATGAAAGGAAAATTGTCGAGAGGATGGGGCACTTCGATCTAGGACGATGGTTATGTCAGGTCCCCATAACTCTCGCAAGCTTCACAATCTCATTTTTTCATATTTTTGTGACCCTTATAATGACAAAATTGCATAATGGCTGGAGGATTCATACAAAAAGAATGTTCAAGGGAATGGTAAGGTCATGTTTGCTTTGTTTTTAAATGACGATGATAAAGGTAAGTATGATATATTTTTATTATTTTTCGATATACTACCATTCTTGTTAGTAATATTTGATCTTGTTTCCATTGCATGATTGGAGTTACTTCGATGGCTACATTGGAAGCATGACTTCACTTAATATTTTTTATTTGTTTAGTGGTTAGAGTAGGTTTAGGAGTAGGTTTTCTTTTAGTTTTATTTCTCAGTTTTTCTGTTTGTAATAATGAAGTTATGAACATAAGAAAGCACACCAAGAGAACCATAATATGAATGTTGTCAAGGAAGTCCACTTAAAATCTTTTTCTCTCTTCTTTTCGTTGAATATTTCTTTTCGAAAACGTAGTATTATCATGAAAATTTTAAATGGAAAGTAAATAGATAAGTAAATTTGAACTATCAATTCAACTCCGACCCAAGGTACGACATTGCACTCATCTTGATAATGATTTTTATATTTTCTTTTAGTCTCTTTTGGTCATTAGCAAGTTTTTCGTTTAAATTATGATTATGTGTTCATTCTTTTTCTCATTAGCAAGTTTGACTATTTTGAATAATTTGTTCAATACTTCATCCAATAATATCTTGGTTGGTTTCTCATTTTCATAAAATCATTTGGTTATATTAATTAATTAAATTCTTTTTTCATTTTGCATCTCATTTAAAAATAATAATAATCAAAGAATTATTTATCATTTGTTTGATTTTGTAAAAAACCAAGATTAATATTTTTTCTTCATTAACTTGAAGCTTCTAGATCATATTTGAAAACAAATCATAAATAATGCTTGTTTATAAGTTATAGTTAGTTTAAATTCATGTTTTATTTTTCTAGATTTTGTTTTATTCACAATTTTGAGGTTATTAATTTAGGTTTCTTTTTATTACACAGGTTTCTATTATCAAATATTTGATATGGATCTGATTATAGCTTGATTTTATTATCCAAATACATTCAAGAAGATTGATCAAAAAATAATTTTGGATTGCTACAAATAATTTTATGAGCAACAACAAGTAAAATTTGGAAAGCCGTCAAGATGAGACAGATGATTTTGCAAAACTGATTGCAGCCAAACCGTGAAGAATTTGAAGAAATGGTTGCAAACCCAAAACCAAAATGGACGCATTTACCTTCCCCATAGATATTTTCCCAAACAAATGCACGATTTGAGATATGTTTGGGTCTCTTTTAAAGACAAATTCCACGTGGCAAAAATTAATAGTGATGCCCACACTCTTCATTCATTTTATAAATATATGAGAAAGATCAGAGCCAAAGGATCCAAGAATTGGAGAGGAGGATTTTAATCCTTTATCTTTTGTATATTATTACTTTCATAAAAAAAATATTTCTTTTTAAATGGAGTAATGGATTGCTGAAATCTTTGGGAGAATGGACAAATATTTTTAAAGAAGAATATGGAATTCCAAGTTGCTTAATGGATTTTGTCCTGTGAGTAAAATGGTTTTATTTTCATTATAATATATTCATATTCTTTGAATAATTTATTATGCATTCATTTAAATAGCTTTAGTCTTTTTTATCAATACATGGTTAATTATTATCATTTATGTATTAACTTTTCCAATCTTTAAAGTCTATTATCCAAAAAAACTCTTCCAGGACTACATAATGGACAAGTGATTCCAAAAACTTAATAGAACGACATATATGCATTTTGGCTTTAGCATTTTGTTTATAATGTTGTTATTCATGTTTTTTATAATCTTGTTACATGTGCAGGTTTGATATATTTAGATTAAATGATCTTTGATGTTTAGAGGGTTTATATTATAAATATAATCTATCATTTACTTCATCAAAATACAAATGTTGTGATTATATCTTCGATTTGAATAATGAGATTTATCTTTGAATTTTAAATTGGATGATAAAATGCATAGATTGCTTACAGATTTATCTTGTGGTAATCATGTATAATTATGAGATCACAGGTTTATGTTTGTTTTTCATTTTCTGTCATTAAAGCCTAAGCTGCCAATACATGTTCTAAATTTATTTAGAACAGTCATAAGGTTCATTGCAGATTTCTCTCTTGGACACGGTAGTTGGATGTTCACCACTCATGCAGATGCTTGGATGCACCTCACTAATTAACTGACAGGATAACTTCTTTGTATTTTTCTATCATTTACATATCATTGAAACTAGAATGTATGGTTTAGCTTTGACTATCCACATGTTCATGTTTCACTAAGTGTTTTTTCAAAATTATTTAAATTTATAAAAGAAAAACAATAAATATTTTTATGTGCTCTCTTTATATGCTTTCCAGAAGCAATCATTTTTCACATCGACTTTTGTAAGTTTCGATTAAAACTTGCATTTTGTAAATCATGTAAATAAATGAGACTTGAATATCTTTTGTTTAAATACAACTACTATAGTTACATTTGAACATGTTTACATATATATAGTGTGTTTAGTAATTAGTTAGTTATTTCTCTCTTTTATTTGTTTCTTTTAGGATTCTTAGATTGGCTAACGGAGCCATTAAACCCGTCATAACGAGTTACACCAAACGAATTGGGTTATTTAGACAACCCCGAATTAGACATGCTCTTCCAGTTGACAGACGGTCAATTTCGCCCATTAACACCACCCTCATTATTATCCATCAACCTCCCTTATCTAGATTTTTGGGAAAAAGATTAAAATAAAACTAAAATATAAATGACTTGCATTAAACAACAATAAATAAAATGAAAAGTCTTTCTTCTTATGCTAGCTAATAAATGTAATTTGACAATTTTACCAAAAGGTAGATAACACCCCACCATGTTCATTTAATTCATCATACCCACCATATATCAAAGTCAATAAGGTATTTAATGCTTCTAGATATTTTGTATGCAATATAATTTACATATTCAATAAACATTCAATTAAATAGTTAAGAATTTACTTTAATAATTAATACATTAATTAATTGTACTAGTGTACATACGTAGGGTATGTGTGTGTAGCTAGCATATACATATCTCGTGTATGTACTAATGATAAGCAATCATTGCCTCTAGTGCATAGTTCCTATATGATCGCTAAAACATGTAGGACAACAGATCAAGTAATGCATCATTTAATAATATTAACGAACAAAATTACACCACTTCATGAATAACTCATTATCACACTCAAAATATCAATAGGAAATCAAAAAGGATTTTAAACATGGTAGGAACCAAGTGAGTAAACAATAGTGGTATCTCTAATCCCCAATAAGTATTCTCATCTAACATCGAAGCATCCTTCCTTCCTAACCTACTTTCATCTTCCATCCTATCCTTTCCTCTGTTGGATTAAGCTGAAGCGTCAACTATATTAAACTAACTCAACATAGAAATCGTAAGTGAAAGTTTCATACATCTCGACCAAGCTTCCCCAACTGGCAACTAGCAGTCGCCATCACACTTCTAGGGGAGAGTGACTTCACACATCCGTCCCATGACTCTAGGTTTCAGAGGATAAATGGTGGGAAATACCTCCACCCCTCCGTATATAACTAGGGTCAACACAACTAGAAGTCGCCATCACACGTCTAGGGGAGCGTGACTTCACACAACCCTCCCACGACTCTAGGTTTCAGAGGATAAATGGTGGAAAATACCTCCACCCCTCCTTATATTACTAGGGTTAACACCCTACATCAAGCCCTATTGTGCAACTACTGTTCTTAGAGTCACGTCATCAAACAACCACTCTAGGAAAGTTGTGTGTCCTGTCAAAATCACAGTCACTACAAATCATAACAATATTTTGAATGATAAATTAAATAATAAGTACAACATATAGCATATACTATCTTCTAGATATATACAATATCGAAGTCACCTCAACACTATAGTCATTTAGCTATCCCATAGCTCATTAACCTCTAACTTAATTCACCAATAACTCATATCTATGCATATACATAATAATTTCATATAAGGATCCATATCTGTATTGACGTTCAATTTAAGAAATGCATGTTTATATTTATCATGCCTGACATATGTTATGCATTCACATCATAACTTGAACTAGTATCCACATACCTAAATTCCACATTTTAACTTGCATGTTTAAACAAACCAAAGATCTATCATCATCATGAATATACAACAATGAAATTAATATCATGCAACCCATAATTAGATCAAGATGTACATATCTCAAATATCTATCTCAATATTGTTGAAATTACTAAGACAACTAAGGGGGGGGTGAATCAGTTGTTATTGAGCTTAAAAAAATTTAATTCTATTAATAAATTCTTAAATTTCTTCAAGTGATCATCAACATTATACAACATATGGACAATAAAAGTAATGAGCATTAGTCACACATAAGGTATAAACAGAAACAGATTTTCACGAGGAAACCCATAAAGGGAGAAAACCTCTTCTTTCTAAATGATAGGCAGTCTTTTAAGTTCTGTACATCATCTATAATTGAGCACCAACTCAATGTCAGGATGCTACCTCTATTTTGCAAGCTGCAACTTACTGAGAGCACCAACTCTCTATTTTTCTCTAGCACCCACTAGAAGGAAACACCAACACCCTGGTTTCTCTAGCACCAACTAGATAGAAACACCAACTCCTTGTGTTCAAGCACCCACTTGAACCTCTCAGGACACCAGTCCTCGCTAACACCTCCCAACCACCGTCAAATATTAAATGAATAATTAAACAACCAACTACAGAGATAAATCGATTCTTACCACTTCTTCTCTGTTCTGTAAATCTAGTTTTCTTCTAACTGTTCTGCAATTCTTCTCTTCCTTTGTCTATTCTGCAATTCTTCTCTGCTTCAACTTGTTCTGTCATTCTGCTCTACTTCATGTCTATTCCTCATCTGTTACTCTTCTCCGAGTTTTATCTCACACTGTGCATCCTTTCAGTCTCATACTGTGCATTCTTTTAGTCTCACACTGCGCATCCTGTGATTTCGCCTTTCTTATAGTTTAATTCATTATTCTGTCCATAACTACCAACCGCGCATAGTCTGTATCCCATTCTTTTATGCACCACACCCACAACAGTTGCACTTCGCATCTTCTTCAGCAAAAGAAAAATTTCTAAGCAACTGAAATCTCAATCGATCAAGAATCATGACTTAGTTTAGCGAACAGATTCGTAACTTATGAATTAATTGTGAGAGAAAAAAGTATCCCTCCAATCATATTCAAGTTTATCTACACCGTTGGATGAAATTTATTAATCTTGCCTTTAAATCAGTTTTCGACATTTCGGCATTCCTGTGGCCAAGTGTCTCAACACTTCATGTCACGATCTCTAAAATTTTTATAAAGAGATTTTCTTCGCTAGCTCCTTCCACTATATGACCATGGCCATGACCGGGCACTTATGCATAAAGTGATTTTCATGAATTCGCATCTCGTCAATCCAGAGATGAGGCATCTCGACTCTCCAAGTCATGATCCCCGAAACCATGAAATGGAGCTTATCAGAACTGACTCCTTCCCTTCTCGTGACCACCAACAGTGACCGTAGCCTATGCCAAAAAGGTGTTTCATGAGTTTATAAACTTCATCTAATCAACAGTTTCAATCTCCATAGATCAGACGGTCCAGATCTTATCGCGATCTCGCATCTCGCGAGTTTCTACACGATGCTCCATTGAATCCAAGTCAGCGACTTGTCCTATGATTCGATGATCCAGATCTGATCCTAATTCAGTGGCTCAGATCATATCGCAATTTCGCATATCATGATTTCGGTGTTTATGTTTCCTACCTCTCCAAGTTGTGATAGGAGAAGCTCCGAGATGGAGCTGGATAAATGGTCCAGAACAAACTTCGATCTGACGGCTATGATTAAATTGTGATTTCACATATCATGATTTTGTTGGTTATGTTTCTTGCCTCTCCAAGTCACGATAGGAAAAGATCTGAGATGGAGCTATATCAACAGTCCAGAACAAACCTCGAACTGATGGGTGCGATAAAATTGTGATTTCGCATATCAAAATTTTGGTGGTTATGTTTTTTTCCTCTCCAAGTCGTGATTCACAAAACTCCGAAATGGAATGGGATCAACGGTCCACAATCTCGATAAATCTATGGTCCATATCTCATCGTGAATTTGCATCTCGCGATTCCTTCGATGGAAGTTCTTGTCACTCCATGTCGCGATAGGCGAAACTACGAAATGGATCTTAGATCAATGGTCCAAGTCTTTTGGTGTATTGATGGTCAGGATCTTTTCGTGATTTCACAAGTCTTCATTGTGTCTGCATTAGGATTACGAGATTTCACGAACTCACTTCACCTTGCACTTTTTAAGGATTGTACAGATTCTCCTAGATCCTATGATGGTTGATCCTCGCGCTCATATCTAATGCCCAAGATCTATCCTCCATATCTCCGTGCTCTTCTTGTCTATATTGAGATCTGACAATCATCAAAAATTCTGAATTTTTGATCCGACGATCAGTATTTCCCATTATCACTATGTTGTTGATCATGCTAATATTTTCCATCGCTATTCTTACCAGCAATCCTCTGCACTATCTCTTCTGAGCTTATTCAAATCTTCTTTCCAGTGTCTATCTTCATTGTTGTACTTTTCATCAATGAAAATAATTTGTTGTCTGTTAAATATTTTCCAACAATCTCCCCCTTTGGAATTGATGGAAACAAGCACCCACATGCATTCAAACACTCTTCCCAGACTCTTTTCTCCCCCTTTGACATCAATGTCAAAGAAGAAACATGCTCCCCCTGAGCTGTCGCAAAACATACTCCCCTTGTTAACTATGAGAATCTTGGAAATACACCAGATATTCAATAAGTACTCCCCCTGACCAAGTGAATAGATTAGACACAAAAAATTATAACCCCCAACTTTTGAAAAAGATATCCAAAAGGGGTTGCTGCTAATGGTTTTGTAAATATATCTGCAATCTGTTTTGTAGAAGGTATATAATTCAGTTGAACAATTTTGTTTGTAACTTGTTCTCTGAGAAAATGGTACTTTATTGGAATATGATTAGACTCGGAATGGAGAACAAGATTCTTGGAGACACTAATGGCACTCATATTATCACAGTGAATTGGAATGGGATCAGCGTAAGTTACCTTCAAATCTGCAAGAGTTTGTATCATCCATAAAATTTGTGTGCAGCAAGTAGTAGCAGCAATGGGTTCTGCCTCTGTAGTTCATAATGAAATGGATCCTTGCTTTTTACTAAGCCATGCTACTAATGAGTCACCCAGAAAGAATTCTCCTCCACTGGGGCTTTTTCTCTCATCAACACAATTTCCCCAATCTGCATCTGAATAAGCAGTTAACTGGAAATTTTGATTTATGGGATACCACAGACCATAAGTCATTGTTCCCTTCAAGTATTTGAATATCCTTTTGGCAGCTACCAAATGACTTTGTTTAGGAGTAGACTGATAACGACCTACCATTCCAAAAGCTTGCATTATATCAAGTCATGATGCTGTGATGTACAAAAGACTGCCTATCATAGAGCGATATGTCCTTTGATCAACATCAAGTGAGATATCATCTTTACTCAGCTTGTAACCAACCACCACAACTGTACTAATAGGAGAGGAATCCTCCATCTGAAATTTCTTCAACATCTCTTTCAAGTTTTTTTCTTGAGAAATAAATATTCCTCTAGAACTTTGTTTTACTTGTAAGCCAAGAAAATATGGCAATTCTCCTATCATGGACATTTCAAATTCTGTTTGTATAGAGTTAGCAAACCACTAGACAGATGATTCATTAGTACAACAAAAAATAATATCATCTACATAAACCAAAACAACTAGTAAATTATCACCTTTAGACTTAATGTAAAGGTTACTGTCAACAGTACCTTTCTTGAACCCTTTTTCTTGTAAAAATTTGTCTAGTCTATAATACCAAGCTCGTGGTGCTCGTTTTAGTCCATATAATGCCTTCTTCATCTTACAAACATAATTAGGATTATCTTTGAATGAGAAACCTTCAGGTTGCTCCATGTATACTTCTTCCTCTAGATCTCCATTAAGAAATGTTGACTTAGCATCCATCTGATAAACTTTAAAGTTTTTATGACATGAATAGGAAAGAAACCTTCTGATGGCTTCCAATCTTGCCACTGGTGCAAAGGTTTCATCAAAGTCCTGACCTTCAACTTGTGCATATCCTTTATAGACCAATCTGGCTTTATTTCTAACAACTTGTCCTTTTTCATTCATTTTATTCTTGAACACCCATTTGGAACCTATTATATTTTTATCTTTAGGTCTAGGGACAAGCTCCCAAGTATTGTTCTTCTCAATCTGATCTAGTTCTTCATTCATAGCTCTAATCCAATCATCATGCTTGTTGGCTTCATCAAATTTTTTAGGTTCAGTCATAGATAAAAAAACAACCTGAGATTTTTCTGAGTCTTTAATCAATTTCCTTCTTGTATGAACTCCTTTATTTATATCTCCAATTATCTGATTTTCAGGATGATTCTTTTTAACAATTCTGAGGGGTGATTTTGCTTCTTTCTGTTGATTTGTTTCAGTTGGAGTATTCGTGTCTTCATCTGATTCAGATTCTTCTTTTTCTGACCCTTGGACCTGTTCATCTTCATCTTCAACTATATATTTTGTTCTTGGTTCAACATTGCTTACATTCTTGACTAGGATTTCTTCATCAACTTTTATGTCTATACAATCAACTAGTTTATGAAGTCCTTTATTGTAGCATCTGTACCCTTTACTATTTGTAGCATAACCCAAGAAGATACATTCATCATCCCTGTCATCATATTTGCCAATATTTGCATCATTGTTTTTGATATAACATTTACTCCCGAAGACTTTAAAATGCTTGATTGAAGAAAGTCCTCCAAACCATAGTTCATAAGGAGTCTTGTCACTGTGTGGCCTGAGATGAGATTTTTTAAGGATATGGACAAGTGTATGAATTAATTACACCCAATATGTCTGAGGTATGTTCCTTTCATTCATCATTGATATTGCCATTTGTTGTACTGACCTATTCTGCCTCTCAACAACTCCATTTTACTGTGGAGTCATTGGAATTGTGTACTCTCTTTTGATCCCATGTTTATCACAGAACTCTTTGAAGTTCCCTTAACTAAACTCTCCTCCTCTATCAAACCTTACTGCCTTTAATATTTTTCATGTTTGATTATCAGTCAAAGCCTTAAACACTTTGAATTTTTCAAATGCTTCAGATTTTTCTTTCAAAAAGGAAACCCATATTAGTCTAGAATAGTCATCAATAATCAACATAAAATAATTTTCTTCTCATGTACCTTCTTTTCTTGATGGTCCACATAGATTCATATGTACTAACTGGAGAGGTTTTTCTGTTGAAGGAAAGCTTTTAGATTTGAACTGAGTGAGAGTAAGTTTTCTTATCTGATAGGGTTTACAAACAGAGTCATATGGCTTTGATATCTTCAAAAGATCCTTTACTGGCCCATTGTTTCTGAGCTTGATTATATGATCAAAATTTAGGTGTCCAAGTCTCCTATGCCACAACCAACTTTCATCATACTTTCTTAAGTGACATTCTTCTTTTTCTTCTTTTAACACATAGAGATTATTTTATGTTCTTATCCCTTTTGCAATCAGTTGTCCTGAACTCAAAGCCTTTATTTTACAGTCTTTAGAAGTAAAAACAACTTCACATCCTTTGTCACAAACTTGACTGAAACTTAGTAGATTATGTTTCAGACCATCTACAAAC